>PVHY01016430.1:0-33748 GCA_004024945.1 Uropsilus gracilis
GTGGCCATCCAATGCGCACCACAACAACAGACAGACACACACACACATACCTGCAAGAATTTCAGAATTGCTGATTCGCTATTTCTTTTTGTGAAATGAGTGAGCTGGAACCTAGTGATAGTTCTCAGGTTGCACGTGAGGAGATAATAACAGGAACGCCATCTTCTTAGAGAATCTCAAGCTAATGCAGGAAAAGGCCTAGAGCCAGGCTCCCCTCATGCTTTTCCACATCAGTGTTCTTGTCAAAAGAACTCCAACAGAGGCTCAGATGGGGGTTTCAAACAGGGAGGTGCCTTCCCTTCAAGAAAGAAGATTCTTAGAAATCTGCAATTCATCATTTTTTTAAATGTGAATTTTGCATTCGACTCCATCATGTAACCTAATCTATTTTCCAATAAAAAACATTTACCCAGTCTTTGTGTAAAACTCATGTGCCAAGAATACACACAGGGCCTTTGCTAAGTCTGTCTCTAACACCAGACACAGCACTAACAGCGAAGTTTGAAAAGGTTTTGGGCTTTTGCTTCCTCGTATGACTAAGTGGGCAGGTGGAGCTGAAATAGGGGGTGCTGCTTTGGGTTGGGAAGTTGGAGGACAGTGTCTAGAAAAAGCTGAAATTAACAAGATCACCTTCAGTGGGTTTTTTATACAGAAGTGAGAAACCAATTTTTGTATGTGCTTATGCCACTGAAATGTGAGGGGTATTTGCTCCAGTGACTTGCATTATTCTAGTTAATACACATTTTTTAATGCAGCAGCTGCAGCACGGAACCAGCTGCTTGTTACCAGATGAGGTTGCTCCAGGTGTCTTCCTTTTTTTTTTTAAAGAAAAAACTGAAGCCCAGATTTCTTATGTGAAATTTCCTAATTTTTCAGTATCTATAAATTTAAATTTCAGGAAACACTATATTCAGTTATTCACTAGATTCACATCAGCTATAAGGGATGAAACCCAAGTTCTCTGTTTCAGAGTCCCAGTCACCAGATCTCCTAAAGACTGTTCTATAGTGTGCTGATACACACCTCCCCTGATTCTACCAGGAATACTTGCTGCTACCTCCTTAGATAAGAGAACCGGCAAAGGGGAAACCCTGAAATTAATTTAACCTCCAAATGTTATACTGTTACTGTGGCCTGTTTTGCAGTGGAGGTGGATAAAACAGCCCGAAGATCTCCTGAATTTCAGGAGGGCACCTCCATGCTTGGTAAATTCTCATCCGGCCAGTGAAAAGAAGCTCTCTTATGGATTACATGACATGTAATGTCAATTTTCAGAAACAGTATTTACTGAGCCCTGATTGTGCATGAAAAACACTTACTTGGCTGTGCTGCTATTTCCAATTAGAGGGGTTACCCCATTTATTAGGATGTAAGAGAATATGCTCAGTATGAGAAGTCAGATAAAAATGAAAGTGGTTCCCCTCACTAAAACTATTAGCCATCTCCAGTCATACACAACCAAATATGACAGCAATTCTATCATTAAAAAAAAAAAAAAAAAAAAAAAACTCCACTTCCCTGGGGTCACAATTCCTGCTGAAACTGAGACAGTGAGGTTCATCCCCAAACCAGAACACTAACAAATGCAGACTCACTCACTCATTAATCTAACAAATAATGCATGCCCACCAGGCACCGTGAAGAGTGCAGACATGGTCCCTGCCCTCCAAAAACTTCTGGTGTTTGGTACATATATACAGTCACTTAATATTTTATAAATGTCCTCCACTCAGTGATGCCATCTGGGAATTACCCTGTTTAATATCAAAGTCCCTTCCCCAAGCCTGGTGCTCCTGATGTCTTCTACCTTACTTACATTCTCTTTTTCCTACATCCTAGACGGTGAGTTCATTGTGTGCTTTGTATGGAGAAGTGCAAGTTTTGTGAAAAGCACAGTTTTCTTTCCCTTAGTTTGCTTATATATGTAAAGCAACACCTCATCCAAGGTAAATTTACAGCAGATTGTGGAGTAAGAGGATGAGTTTATTATAAAGTTTGGACCTAACGTGATAATTTTCCTAAAAAAGATCTGTTTCAAAGTTGAAGTCTTCGTCTCCCCAGACAACTTGGTGCCATTGTTTGGTGAATCATTCCCTACTCCCTTCAGTAAAATTTCAAAGGAGATTTTATCTTTTTTCATAGTTATAATCAGTCTCTTAGCGAGTCTGTTTTCCATTAGTATGTTTCTCTAGCCTGTCTATTTCTCCTATCTCCACCTGCCTTGTCCAAGCTCCTGGGGTCTCTTTTAGATGCTTGGATCTGGTCACCTTGCATTCACTTTGTCCCCCTTAAAATCCATTTTCCAAATAGCAACAACAGTCATCTTTTTAAAAATATACATGAAGTAGGTAATGTGACTGCTCTGCTTAAAGCTCTGAGAGCTTCCCATTACATTTAAAACACCTGAACTCCTAACTGGTCTACACTACCCTACCTAACCTGACCTTGGTCCACCCTTGACTTGCTCAACCTCCAGACTTCCCCTTCAGTCTAAGGACCCACAAAAACTCCCTCCCTCCCTCCTTGACATTCTCTCTCCAAGTCTGATTGCCCATCCCTCAGTTCCAAGTTCAGAGCCATTTTCTTACTGCTCCCTTAGACACTTTATTCAGAAGCACCCCCAGTGTACCCTCTGGTGCCTGCTCATCCTGTTTCCTGGACTGTTTCTCCCATAACCTGCCAATCCCTGAAATTCTCATGCATATATTCCAAGTGCACCCGTTACGAAAACAGGCATTCTCTGACAGCTGAGATGATACCTACCTGCTCCCCACAGCATCTCAGCATCAGGTATGGGCTATCATTGATAATTCTAAATTAAACATACAGAGCAGGAAGAAGAAATAAATGAGAGATTTTCCCACAGTTTTCCATAGTGAACCTTCATCTTTTTGAAAGTTGATTGTTTTAAAAGAGCAGGGTGAAGACAGGCATAAAACTACTAAGATGGTTGCTGCTGGCTTGCCACTTTTGCAGCTTTTAAGAGTGCCATTCCCCAGGCATGTCTCTCATTTTGTTATTTTTCCCAACAGAAAAACTAGGCAGAAAAAAAAGCATATTTTTTAGAAGAACTGAGCCTTTCAAGAGAAACTCATTCTAAGAAGTAACCTGTTTGATATACAGCACATTATTGGTGGGAATGGAAACCAGAAGGCTCTTCTTTGCTTAGTCCGATGTTCAAGAGACCTAGTTCTGATTTCTCGAGAAGGGAAGGCCTTCACTAGTTCATTTTCAGGGGACATCTCTTTACCCTTGTAAAGTTGGGTGTCCTCAGTTGTAACCCTGGGTGTTGTCATTGCAAGTGTCAGAGTTCCTGCTCCCACTGGCTTCTGCAGAGTGAAGATGAGCAAAATCATAGAACCTGGAACCAGATCTTAGGGCTGGCAAACTTGTGTAAAGCTTTGCTTCACCAACAACCTGGATAAGAGCAGTGTGCTGTGAGGTATGCATCTGAATCTCTCTTGTCTTCTCTTGTCACAGCCTTTCATCCCCTCACACTGGCATTTCCTCAGGCCTATAACCAAGGACTGTCTCGTTACTAAGGGAAAAGTGACTCTGTCCCTTGATTCCAATTGGAAAGTCATCTTGGAAGGACTCCAGGGTCTTGGGGTCAAACACTCCTACATTCAGGGATGAAGAGCCAGGTATCAGCAGCACACACTCAACCACAATATGGAAGTGAAGTGGTGATAGTTTAATAAAAAAAAGGGAATGCAGATGGCTAAGCATGCAAACACTTAAGTATTCTTCTCTTCTCCCCTAAACACAACTTGATCTGATAACATCATCTCAGCATTTATCAATGACCAGAATCCTGGGAAGCTTTGCTGATGTTCCTATCTCCCCACACTCTAGCAAATCCCTACTTAGCATGAAATAGTAACCAAGCAAAGTTTCAATAGAAAACCAATGACTAACATATCCTAAACCAAAATGCCATGATAGCACAGAAGGATGTTTATATTTTAGCATCATGAAGTCCATATTGCTGCCAATTGCACCTTCAAAGGCTGAACACAGTGGACCATACGTTATCAGGAAATATTTATCATACAGGAGCACTTAGTCTGTTCCAGAGATTCAGGGGGAAAAAATTTGCTTTTCCTGTTATCGTTGACTGAACTGAGACTTACTAGTTTTGTTCTGAATTTGGACAACCCAAACAGAACTATTTCACTTGAAATAGTGAAAAATACTACAGAATTCTCCCTTGCAAAAATCTCAATGGCTTTTCTGTTCTAATTTCTTTGCCACAGGTATCTTTCAGTCACAGAATTCCAGAACTTTCCAATGACTTACTAGTGTCGATTTATTTGAAGGTCAGCGATAGCAGGCATCTATATTTCTCCTCCAAATGAGTGAGGGCCCTGGTGTTTAAGGCTGATTGCTCAGGAATGGTCCTTTTTATTCAAGGAGTATTTGAAAAAAAAAAAAAAATTCCGAGATTTTTTTCCTAATTGTAGAAAAATACATATGACATATACCAGAAACTTTAAACATTTGTAAATGCATAGTCTGAGTATTAAATACATTTACATTCTTTGTGCAGTCTCCAAAACTGTTTTCATCTCAAAACACTTAATCGGTGTATTAAACAATTCTTCAATTCCCCTCCTCCTCTCAGTCACTGGTAAACACTACTCAGCTTTTGCCTCTATGTATTTCATTATGAATAGGAAACTTCAAAGGAAGTTTTTGTGAATATTATTTCACTGTATTGTTCATTTTGTTGGGTTCTATTGTGACGTTCCATTTGTTTATGAATTCATCCATCAATGGACACAAGTTACTTCCACATTTTGGCTATTACGAAAAATGCTACCATCAACATGGATATACAAATACCTTTTTGAGATCCTGCTTTCAAATCTTTTGGGTTTATACTCACAAATGCAATTGTTGGGTCAGTATTAATTCTATTTTCAATTTCTTTGAGGTTCTGCCATCTATAGTGTTTGCATTATTTTAAATTCCCACCAATAAAGCAAAGGGTTAAAATTTCTCCAGTTTATCAAGGCTTGTTAATTTACTAACAGGTATATGATGACTTCTTTGTGATTTTTAATGAGAACTGAGAAAGTCAGCTCACACTTTATAGGTGAGGGAAGAGAGTATGCATTGAGCTTTTAGGGTAAAAATTAATCCTATTCTCCAACCCAAAGTTTGGATGCTAACTGAACCTTGTCACAGACTAGTCAGCTCAGTAGGAACGGAATAGCACTTCTAGTACTTTTTAAGGGACTATGATTGGAAGTCAAATTTAGGCCAGTCTTCTCATTCCTCTTCCCCATCAAATGGAATTTATTCACCAGGTAATGGCAGAACTGCTGAGTCCCACCTTGCAACACAAAGAGAAAAGGTGTTGATGAATTTACTATAGAAAAAGGTCAAGACCAGAAGGAAAAGTGCATGCTGCCTGGGGATAGACTGTATCCATAGGACCAGAGGAGGACCAGGAGGCCATGCTTGGGTGATGAATCTTTGCCCATCTCACCAGGCAGAATTGGCAACTGCATTAGCCAGGAAGAATGAAGGAAGCATGTTTTCATGTCTGAAAAGAAGCATGACAGGTTAGTGCCTAAAACCTGTCAGGGAGGGGAAAGCCTCCAATGTTCTTAACATCTAGGCTTCTTAAAACATGGACATGTACACTATGAAGTGGCTGGAGCTAGGGATCGCGGTTCGAGTTCCGCTCAGGGCAACACAGCGAGACCTAGTCCCAAAAAATAGCTGGGTGTGGGGGTGTGTGCCTGCAATCCCAGCTACCTGGGAAGCTGAGGCTGGTGATCGCTTAAGTCTGTGATACCATGAGCAACGGGAGCCTGAGGTTCCACGGGGAAAAATAGCGAGACCTAGTCTCAAAAAAAAAAATAAATAAATAAAAAATATATATATATATATATATATATATATATATATATATGGACATGTACAAATGCTCTGGGGTCCTGGAGCAACTTTGGCAGTGGGAGCCAAGGCAGTGAGGAACTCCAGGTACCCTGTGTCCAGGGGGCCCAGGTGGGGTTTTAGCCCTATATTCCGGCGGATGGTTGCATGGGGCAGCCATCTGCCAGCCCGAATAGGCCAAGGCATGGTTCAGCCAAGCCCCTACCCAATGAGGGCTTGGGACTGTGCGCGCCTGGTCCAGGGGAGGTGGGGGGGGAGGGCAGAGTGCCCCTGCACTCTGACTCCAGCTAATCTTCAGGAGGAAGAACTAAATAATACAAACACCATCATAGAATGGTTGAAAGACCAGGTAAAAATCCAGCTCGCAAGTATGACCTGGACACAGAATACTGAGAACCAGTGCATGCGAGACTGGAGACACCTACGTGCTCACCAGGTCTTGAAGAGCCAAGACCTCATTTCTGAGAATCCATCTAGGAAAGCAAGGTGCCCCTCCCCACACTAATGGAGAGGAGAGGGAGGGCAAAGAGTGGGGGCATCGGCCTCCCACAGCAAAGCTGCAAACTGAGGCAGAGGAGATCATCTACAGCAGCCATTCACAGTTACCTGTATCCACAGAGAAACTTCCTCACTGACACTGGCTGGGGGTGAGGCCCCCTAAACCAGATTCCAGAACCATAGGTAAAACAGCATGCAACACAGAGAAGGGATTGGAGAAGACAGCCTGCAATGAGAAAACATGGACAGACTACAAATAAATATAGACTGGTTGTCCAAGGCAAGATTAACACTGAAAACCTACCAGCATGGTTCACCTGGTCCCAAGAAAGCAACCCCTCACCCAGTGAAAGAGCACTGCCACAGGAAAGCGATTAATGGATTTAACACAGACTAGCAAACAACAAAGAGAGGGGATAGAGTGAATGGAGGGGGTGCCAGAGAAAGGGGGAGGTATACCAAAAAGCATTTACCAAGGTTATGATTTAAAGGAAAAAAAAAAAAAAAAGAAATGAACAATCTTAGTGCCCACCAATAGATGACTATCTAAAGGTGTGTGTGTGTGTGTGTGTGTCTGTATTGATATATGCAATAAAACACTACTTAGCTATAAGGAAAGGTGAAATGTTGCCATTTATAACAAAATGAAAGGAACTCCAAGGGAGTACTCCCTTGGAGTTTTTTTATACTCCCTTGGAGTATAAAAATTTCTGAAATTAGAAACCTAAGGACAAATACTGGATGATTTCACTTATGTGCCATAAAAGAAAACAAAGTAGATAAATGAACAAAATAAAAGTTTCCATTGAAAACCAAAATGAGGTTACCAAAGGTAACGAGGATTAAGGGTAAGAATAAGGGTATCCCTGTTTTTGAAGAAAAGAAACTGAGAAAACTAAAAAGCCACAACTGTTTCCTCCCCAATGTGTCTTCAATCCAGGGTTACTGACTTGGTAAGTCTTGCTCAGTGATGGAATCTGCCTTTGCTTTAAGAACCATGTTTTTTCCCCTTCCTTCCCAAATCCCTTACATTATTAAAATTTGAAAGCCCAAACAGTTCTCTGTAATCTTATCTACATCCATGATTTTTAACTATTTATGTGCATAAACATTCAAATCATTTTCCCACATTTATCCATATTTTCCAAATGTGGAAAACTTTTCCACATTTTTTCATATCCAGTACTAGTTATTTCCTGAATTCTATCTGTACTTTAAATGTATACAAACCAAACTCTTTTACCCAATGCAGTTCTTAATCTCTACTTCCAACCTCAATACCACCACCCAACCTTAGTCACACAGATGGGAGTCCAGTACCTTCCTTCCTCTTCTTTACTTTCTAGAACCAAGTGTTATTTATTTTCTAAATAAAATTCCCTTCTTTTCTGCCTTCATATATACCTTATTTCAGACCCCTTTTTCCTCTTGCTACTGCCAAATCTAAAAGTTAGCACACTGGTATTTGGTGAAACCTGTTGCTGGATACTATTAAAAAATAATTTTATAATTAAATATATTTGAGGAGGACTGCAAATCGTTCATCTGTCTTGAAGATTCAAAATGAACATTAACTTGAAGCAGCACAAGAAATTATACAGTAAAGAAACCTGCTTAATTCTACTTAAAAAGGGATTCCTATATGTTTGTCCACTGAACCCTTTCAGAAGGGATGAGAGGAAGTTAAGAGTGTTTAAGTTACCGATAAAAATAAGAATTAAAAAATGTTCCTCAAAAGTGTGGTACAATTTTTATCCCATGCTTCTTCAAATCTTTTAAGTCTACCATAATGAAAGGTAATGATCTCAAATGCAAATTCAAACATTTTACTGTCTTTAATCCCTTTACTAGCTATTTCCTTAGGAAGAGTCAGCTGCATGCATCAAGGATCCTAAGACCTATTATTCTCCTTGCTGTCTACATGAGCATCACCTGCCTCTGATGGCACTAATGCCTGATGGCATTCCATTAATTCTAAACTACCTTAACTGTGGTTACAAACATACTGCTCCCTCATTTATGACTCTCTACTCTGCTTATACTGACTTCCTCTTCTCTACAGTTAAAGGGCCAAGACTACATCTAGCTCATTGTAATTAATTTCTCAATCTGTAATTAATAAATTCAATAGTATTTTAGTAGTCCCTTGACAACAAATAGGCAGGAATTTCTAGAAAGAAATATGACACTCCACTGTTATTTAGATCCCCTCAAGTCAGTCTAGTTAAATTAAGACTATGCATATTTTATCAGGAAGTCCAGAGACTGTGTTCATTGTCTCATATACTTTTTTCAAAATCCTACTGAGATGAGGTAAGTCTACAGCTATGTTCCCTGATAGTCCCACTCTTTTGCACTCCTGAAACTCTCTGGCTTTTCTCTTGATGAAGTCTTCCTTAAGCTCTTCCTCGCTTAATAATAAAAGAGGATCAAAAAAGTGATTAAGAACATGGGTTTTGATTCAAATCCCAGCTCTACCACTTAGCAGTTAGTTTTGGGTCAGTCACATAATTTGTCTCTTGGATTCATCAATAAATTGGGCACAGTAATCAATTTCCTACCTTAAAGGGCTGGTGTAATCTATTTGGTTAAATACGCCGCTAAGCATTTGCTACTCTGGAATATGAATTAGAATATGTCAGCAGTATCTGGTCAAGTCATTCATAACATTGCCATTATTTTACCACAATGTAAACTATTCCATTTATTCTTTCCCATGCCTTTCCATTCACCTTACCCTGCTTTGTTGTGGTTTTCCTTGCAGGGTATTAGTTCCATGAGGGTAAATATTTTGTTTCGCTGATTGCTAAAAGGCATGATACCTGGGACACTATTAGGTCCTCAGTAAATATTTGTTGAATGAGCAGTGCAAAGTGTCTAAAGAAAAACTGTACCAATTATTTCATTAAAATAAAAAGGATATGTCAATCTTTCTCTAATGGCTTTCACGCCTACATTTTAAAACACCATACGTCATAGTGAAATCATAAGAAATTTATTAAAATTTGAAGGCAGAAACATAATTTCAAAAGATTTAGATTTACATCAGGTGTGATAGAGTATGGATGCTTTCTTGAATTTCAAAATCAGAGCCAAGAGTATCACTTTCAGAATGTTCTAGTAGATTGCGTTTACTTTTAGCTGTCTTAGATGAAACAGTCATTATTCTTTCTTTCTTGATGAAAATGTTTTTTCAAAGACTCACTTTTAACTGGCTCATTACCCACAGAGCTATTCTGCCCATTTCCTTTGCTTTTCCAGTTTACAGATGAAGAGCAGGAACGTTGGTCCCTTCCAGGTTGCTTCTTAACTGAGTGTTTTTGGTATATTCACCTGTTTTGGTCAATTTCTCTGAAGAAGATCTGGTACTTTCAGAGAGCACCTCCTCTCTTCTTTGACTTCCAGTTCCAGAGATCACTTCTGCTGAAGGAGAACACGTTCTAGCAATGAATTTCTGGACAGACTCCAGCCGCTGCTCAATGACTAGGAATTCCAGGTTGTCATTGGAAGTTTCTACAGTCTCCTGAGTAGATGCTGGGACAGGCTAGGAGTCAAGAGACAAAGGAATTCTAGCATCACCTGTAATTTTCTGAAACTGAGGAAGGAAAAAAAAATTCAGTGATGATAAAGCCATTCATCAAAAAGTAGAGTCTAAAATTCCAATGTTACTCTGTGGTCTTAAGACAGTCTAAAAATCAAAAGACTTTACAGCCAAGATTTCTTCTCATGATACCTTGTCAAGTTAATTTCCAATTCAGCTATATCCAAAGGCTTTTTTTCAACAACATTTTCATTGTGTTTGGGTAATTCTAAGTCTTTTCCTTTTTCCATTAAGAAAAATAAAACCCTATCTCCTGTTTTTTGGTTTTTTTTTAGCATTCAAGTACATGTAAATAGTACCTAATTTGTGGCTAATCTGTGTTTTAAAATAACTGCACTCTAAACCAGTCTGATTTAGCTGAGAAGGAAGGTGGGGTGCCAAGTAAGACCAGAGGAAAAGCAGAAAAGTTTCCCTTCCCACTTCCATTAGAGGTGAGTTGCTACAATTTTATCCTTCAAGCCTGGACTGATTATTTTTAAAGAATTATCTGTATCAGTACTTGTACCTTCATTAGTGTTCCTTCACTGAAAGTTGACTCATACAAATAGAAACCTAGATAAAACCTGAATTAGACATTTATTCCAATTGAAATTTGGAGTATTTAATGTTATCTTTCTTTACTAAGGGGAATTTGTTTTAAACCATGAATTTCAAAAGAACTCCCAGTATTTTATTGACAACAAAACAAATATTATGAAATGGTTTTCAACTTAGTGAAAATTTACTCAGCTCAGATCTGGAAAGGGTACCAAAGAGGCTTCCAGTTCACAAAGGTGTGAAGTACTAGAGACAGACTGCTCTTCTTTTCTGTTTGACTTGGTAATTCCCTTTTTGCTAATTACCCTTAGAATTGAGAAGTTCTGCTCTGTTCACGCACTTGGATATTTTGCATTTGACCCACTACATTCTGTTTTGAGTCTAGTTTTTCTTCTTCAAGTGCCTTGTTTTCTTCTTTAGGTAGACTACTAACAGTAGAATTCATCTGGGGATGACCTAATAAATTAAAATCTGATTGATCAATACCAGCTATTGTGGCAAGCTGCCCAAGCCCAGGCAAAAGAAGGAGAAAAAGGCCAGAGTTATTAGAATGGCATCTGAACAGTTCAGATTTACTATACGTACAATCCTGGCACACTTCTAAAATCCTATACGTCAGTATCCTGCTCAAGGCTAGAATTTGTATCTCTCCCAATTTCTTCTCTGTTCCACAGCCAAAAAATTATGCAATCCTTATTTATGCATTTATTTATTCCCCACAACGGTGAGTCAATACTACTACTTAAGTATTGTCTCCCCAGCAGCTTCAACTTCTACCACATAAACTAGTGTGCTGCCTCGCACCTCCATTCCACACTTGACCACAGTTCCCAAGATCTATCCTTAATTTATAGCAGCATATTATGCTAATGAATTTAATTATTAAAATATATCAAATTACCATGTTAAAGATTAATTTAAATTCTCCAAAACAAATTTGTGGCACCTCATTATAAAAGATATAGAGTAAGTTAGAAATAAAAAATAGCCAGGCATGGTGGCTCGTGCCTGTAACCTTCAGCCTATGAAGTGGCCTGGGCTAGGGATCACGGTTCAAGTCCCGCTCAGGACAACATAACGAGACCTAGTCCCAAAATATAGCTGGGCGTGGTGGCGCATGCCTGTAATCCCAGCTTCCTGGGAAGCTGAGGCTGGTGATTGCTTGAGTCTGTGGTACCCCAGGGAACAGGAGCCTGTGGTTCCATGGGCTAAATAGCGAGGCCTAGTCTCAAATAAATACATACATACATACATACATACATACATACATACATACATACATACATACATACAAAATTAAGGACAAGAAGGAAAAATTTTATTATCTGTGGGTCTCTTTATTAGAGGAAGCTCTACTGACATGCTTTAACACATCTGGATTAGGTAACTGTAGAGTTACCTAATACGTTTTTTAAAATGTTAAATACCTTTCTTTAAAGTTCTCTACCATCACATTCCCTGCAAGCTGTTCTAGGTTATTTAATTATTTAATCTTGAAACCCTGGAGGAAACTGTTAATACCCTGTTATTCTACAGCTGTGAAACTGAGGCAGAAAGAAATAGAACAGCACACCTGATTTCACATTATTGGTGTAGTGGCAGAGCCATGTTTCAATTTCAGGAAGATGGTTGTCATTACTGCTCACAGAGTGAGGAAATCTTACCATTTGCCAAGCTTGAATAGAATGGATGTTGGCAGAATCCCTGTGACTTTAAAAAGAACTTCACTTAAAGATCCTTAAAATTGGGGGGTGCTACTTGCGACAGTCAGAAATCTAAAAGAGCCTATATCTAAGGTAGACAAACCTCCCAGTTATTCTAACAAACCCTGATTAAGTTGTGACTTTGAATGGATGTTGCAGATGTAGTCAAGGTCCCTAAAATCAGATGATTTTTAAGTTAGGGAGAATGTATGGGTATATGGGACCCAATCAGGGAGCCCATTACCCTACTAATGGAAGTGGGAATATCTGAAGTACAAAAGGGACATGGGAGTGATTCTCTGGTGCTGCTTAGCAGAAACACAATGGTTTTGTAGCAAGGAAAGCAGGAAGGAGGGCATATAGCTGTTAAAATTTTCTTGAGTGATAACCAGCAAAAAAAGTTCTTTCTGCTCTACAAATGCAGGAACTGAATTAGACCACTGAGTTAAATAAGCTTAGACTTAGATTCTTTGCCAGAATCTGTAGATGATGACAGTTTGACTGCCCTCTTGATTTCAGCTTTACGAGACTAAGCAGAGAACCCAGTTATGCCAAGTCTAGACTTCTGAAATACAAAATAACTGTAATAAGATACCGATTTAAGCTTCTAAGTTTGTAGTAACAGAGAGCATAGTACTCAGCCCCGACTTCATGAACAAAAATAATTCAATTGTTTTGGGGTGTTTTCTTATGCAGCAATAAACACAGAGTAACCTATACTTAATAAAACAATAAGGTACATTATATATTTTAAAGGTTTTTAAACAATCACTTAAAGAATTTCAACTTAAAAGTTTAGTTTATCCTTTGGTATATGTGTGTGCATTTAGAGGAGGAAGTCTATCATACAGCCACTGGGAGAAGAAACTCTAAGAAGTCTAGTAGTACCTCCAACTATCTTCACCCAGGAATTTATGCTAAGGAAATTATCAAAGATGTGGGCAAAAATATCACTACCAACATGAAATCATAGGATTGTTCATATCTAAATTCCAGAAGTTAAGAGTCTATAAAAGGGATTTTTCAATAAAAATAGCATGCCCATATGAAGTCAGTTTTTCAATAACAAAAGGTCACAACCAAAGTTAATGAATGTGTTTCAAGAATTCTATATTTAAAATGTCTTTTACCATGGAAATGGTCTAAAAGCTTAATCAGATTCTTCAACGTAATGACAGAATATTTTTGATGATTTTTTACATGAAGCGGCAGTCATCATTTCCTTCAAGAACTTTTTCATTGTTTTCAAAAAACTTGAAACGTGTTTTTTAAATAACTTCAAATTCATGTTTCATTACCATTAAAGTCAAACAAGTTTTTAGCGGGGGTGGAGGGAAAGAATTACAAAATTACTATACTTATTATATATATCATGGTTCAATATTTAAAACTTATTTCATAGAAACTCTAAATAAATAAGCAAATAAAAACCCATCATCACAGAAAAAGCACACTAAAATACCCCATTAATGACTGCTTCTAAATAGCACAAAATACAAGTACATGAAACAGTTTCTCCCTCTAGTGGAGGGAATAAGAATACAATGCTAAAAGTTCTTTAAAAAACATACCTACCTCCTATAATTTAATGCTCATTAAGATAGAGGGAACCAAAGAGTTTAAAAATGAAACTTCCTCATATTTTACTAATTTTAATTATGATGTTTGGAGTAACTTTCCTCCCTGTTGTATGCGCTGTCCCACTTTCCTTCTTTACATTGGCTACCCGATTTTTTTCTGAAACAAAGCTCCCATCACACTGTCAATTAAGTTTTATGTTCAATTTTTTTCATTTTATAGTCAATCACTCATTTCTCATATAATTAGATAATTCACAACCTGAACCTTTTAGGCTATGAAATATTCCACTGACTAGATTTACTGTTCCATAGGGTCATGGTTTCACGTTTTAATGCTTAAATTAAGCATTTAAAATTTTTCCAATTTCTTTCTTTTTTTTGAGATTAGGTCTCGCTATGTTGCCTGGAGTAGTTCCGATCCCGCGAACTCAAGCGATCCCCAGTCTCAGCCTCCCAGGTAGCTGGGATTACAGGCGCCCATCACCACACCTGGCTGCTTTTTCGAGACCAGATCTCGCTATGGTTGCATGAGGTTGTCTCAAACCCATGAACTCAAGTGATCCCTGGCCTCTTGCCTCCCAGCGCTTGGATTACAGTTGCAAACCACCACGCCCGGCTAAATTTTTGCAATTTTTCAATATTATAAAATGTTCATTTTAAAGCATGATGGTTTTTTACATACTCAGAATAATTTCCTTGCAATGCATTATTAAAAGTAAACCTGCAATCAAAGTAAATGAACATTCTTAAGGTTCTGAGATACTACTTGCAAGTTTTGTTCCAATGATTTTTATTTTTATCAGCAATGTATTATTCTACTATTTTGTAAGTAACATCTACTATAACTGTTCACTTCCTCACTTAAAGTACAAGATATTTGAGGAGAGTATATTTTATTAGGTATTTATTACTAGCAGCTACCCCTAGCACAAAGCAATCAATAACTGCTGAATAAAAAAAAAAGCCTGCCAATATAAGATTTATGTATATGAAATGTATTTCTCTCTAACTGAATAGGTGAAAACTTACAATCTTCCTTAAACTGATAATTCTCTGATTACTGATTGTGGCTAAATTTCCCTTTTAGATTAAATTTTAAAAATCTTGATAATTTGTAACAAAATCCTGACTCTTTTATATATATATATATATATATATATATATATATTCTTGGGCAAGTTGAGTTAAGCCTCAATTTCTGCACCTTTAAAAAGTAACTAAATGCTCAGATCATAGGGTTTTTGTGAGGGTCACAGGAGTTAACATGCATATAAAATTTAGAAGCATGGTACACAGAATGTTCAATTAATGCTAAATGAATGAACATATAAGGGCTTGCAGAGAAAGTTCATAATCTTATCTCACACATCTAATTCCATATAGATAGATACTGTTTTTCAAAGCACGTTTTTAATTGCAAAATGTGAAATATGTTTTGAAAAATGCACAGAACTACTGGGGTAAAAAACAAAAAGAAAACTTTTATATAATCCTGACTTGGGTGTGTAAGTACAATTTCTCGGCATCTCAAAAATCTGCTAGGCACCTTTTCCATCACAAACTCCTCCCAGAGTTTAACACCATCCTCACTTCCTGATAATAATTACCCCCCTTTTTTTAATAATAATTTTCATTGCACATATACACCCAACCGTAACAATATAATTTAGTTTTACCTACTTTGAACTATATGTAAACAGAGTCATAATCTATGCAGTTTTCTCTGTATCTCACTGCTTTCATTCAATATATTTTAACATCTAAAAGGTCTCTTTTCCTCCCAATTATTCCTTTTATTAATTAACACACTACCTTATTTATAGGTGCTTTCTTTTTTTACATTTCTCTGAGGATACTAATTAGGGGTTTTTCCTAAATATTTTTATTTACTAAATTATCTCCATTCCTACTAGGACATGTCCTTTGTTGTCACTCCCCCAACCCCCACCACCATCATATTCTAAGTTCTAACTCAACTCTTGAGTGAACTGCGGTTATTTTCTAATTAAGAATGAGAATGATGGATTGGTTTCTCTTATGCATAAAGGGTGGGTAGTAAGTGGAAAAAAAATCCCAAAAACTCTTTCCTAGGTCATAAAATTTCACAATAGTTTGCCTATTTTTCTCCAGTTAACATATTTTTGAACGTGAAATTATCTCATTTCAGGAGAGGGTAGGGCAGGAAGTCAACTCTTCCAAATACAAACCATTCATGTGCCCACCACTCTTCCATCCCACCCCACCCACCACCTATCTTAATCACATTTTTAATTAACCCCATCCTTTCTTCTACAGGCACATCTGAGTATGGGGCAATTTTCTGCAGGACAGGTTTATAGTTTCCCTTAGCTACAGGCAGCCCTGTGCCTATTCTAGGTGATGTTTTTCCTCTGCTCTATTCTTTCAGTTTCACCCTCTTTGATTGTCTTCTGTCTTTCAAAAACTGTTAAAATCTTTTCTCTTGCTTAGTGTGGATTTACATATTTTAAGAAATTTACTATTACTATTTCCCTTATTATCAAAATGGAAAAGAGCTGAAAGGGTCTTCAGAGCATCTTAAACATTCCCTAGTTACATTTCCTAAGCTTTAGGTATCTTCCAAAGTCTACTACCATTTTTAGAAGTACAATCTCCTAGTGCTTCTATGAAAGAACTAAACACCTCACCTCTGAATCTGTCTAAAAGACAGATTCAATATCCGTCTTTACTCTGCAATTTAGTAGTAAATCACTTAAGTGCTACAATTGTAGGTGTTTCTGTTTTAAGATGAAAGGGGTAACTACATGATTAACCATAATATTTCTATGCAAATAGTACCAAAGTTACAAGTCTGGAAAGTCTTGGTAAGTCAATGTCACCATTCCATAAGTCCACCAACTGTCAGTGCCCATTTGATTTCATAAAGAAGACACAAGATAAATAAAGCCAAGTGAATATAGAATGAAATATGGAGTTTTAGCTTACATTTCAATAAGAAATCAATATTTATAGTATTTGATAGCAAAAACTAGACTGCACATTAATATTTTATTTAAAATCGTATATTAAAATTCATTTAAATATTTAATTTTCTCTAATGCTACTGAAAACAATGTTTATTGAAATGATTACTGTTAACCTTCAAATTTACTTTATTATAAAGATCTACTTCAGCAGTAGACAGTGTAATAAATAAATATTTCACAAAATGTAGCTTACTGATGATCACAAGTTCTATATGATTCTCTAGATAAATTTACATGTCTCTTTGAACATTGAGGAGCTTGGTTCACATTCTGCTATCATTAGGTTTTCTAACTTAATTACCTCCAATAAAGAAAGTTCATGTGTGTGGGTTATCTGTGCATACCTTTTCTTTACTGTCAGAAATTTATGCAAATACATTAGCAATTGAAACTAAATTCTTATACTGAATTCTAATTCCTTAATAAGCCCACTAATTTTTTTTTTTTTTTTTTTGAGACTAGGTCTTGCTATTTTTGCCCATGGAACCGCAGGCTCACGTTGCCCGGGGTACCATGGACTCAAGCAATGCCCAGCCTCCACTTCCCAGGTAGCTGGGATTACAGGCACATGCCACCACACCCAGCTATTTTTTGGGACTAGGTCTCGCTTTTTTGCCCTGAGTGGAACTCGAACCATGATCCCTAGCCCCAGCTGCTTCATAGGCTGAAGCTTACAGGCACCGTGCCCAGCTCAGCCTACTAAAATTTTAACAAGAAATTCCTTTCTTTTTGCATACAAAATTACACTATGAATGGGGCACAATTCATAAATCTACACTATTCTCACTGAATCTAACTATATAGACAGACGCTGATTTGGCTTATTTCTATGTCTTCAAATAACTGAGGCAAATAAAAAAGAAAAGTTCAAGAAATAAATTACTATTAAATAGCTCAGTTGGATTATAAACTTCTGCATTTATACCTTGTTTATCCATGCTAAGTAAAAAAAGAGTATTTTCCTTTATTCTCCATCCAGTGAAGTCCCATTTTATACTGCCAGGTACGAAAGTAACAAAATTTCTAAGGTCTTACATATATATATAACCAGTGTGATCACAAATATCACTTCTCTGTATGAACTATTTGACTGAAATAAAAATTGGTAGATATGAGCTCTCTTTTGATTTAATACTGTTAATAATTGCCATTTAATGTTAAATATTATTGATCAAGAGATGTTTTGATTCCAGGAAAAAGGAAGCCAGGGGACAATGGAACTGGGAAAAAAAATTATTTCATAAAGCATGAAAGGATAATTTTTTTAACAAAAAAGAAATTATCACTCAAAAGTAACTCTGTTAAATTATCATCAAAATTTACCCCAAATTTCAACTGCAAAGTATTAGAAATAATCATTAAATAAGAAATACATTCAACATAACCAACTTTTTATGAATCACAAGCAACAAAGTTGGTTAATTAAAACAAAGGAAACATTCGCGTCTCTTCCTTTCAATTCATTTACTACTTTTATATTCTATAAATTTTTACACTGTATAACAGAACAATTATAGTCCTCCTAAAAAGAAACTTGTTAATACTAGTTATAATCAATACCATACAGCGAGACTTTAAGAGATAAAGCCAAGATAGAAAATGTTACCAATTTGAATAGTAGCTTCTCCTTTTCGACCACTTCCCAGAATTACAGTTCTCCTTTTCTATTTAGGAGTTTTGAATGGTTCCTTTGCTAATGGAGAATTGATCCACTGATACTGGAAGAGAATAAGTGTTCCATTTCAGTTACAGGTAATTTAAAAGGATTTGACCTTAACTGGAAAGTGTTAAAATCACTTTAAGTTAATAAATGGCTTACAATCTTCACTTCTGGGACTCAAAATTAAAGAATCACACAATATTTGAATAACAAAATAGCTATCTGATATGAATGAAAATTTAAGAAAGCAGAAAAATGCCCAACAATTTTATTTAAAAAAAGAAAAAGTAGCAACAATTAAAAAAAATGCCTCCTAGAGAACTTAAACATGTTACATCTCTGACTTGAAACTCCTTCCATTCTGGAGAACTTTCTTGATAACTGCTTTCATCATGGAGTGATCTAAAGTAAACTATAGATTAAAATTATAGCAATTGTTTCTTAGTGACTACTGTCATCTAAAAACAAAAGTCAACTATTGCTTTTCCCATAAAATTTAGTGTGCATGAAATCCACATTCTATAACTATATACCTATTTCCTCTTTGCAAATTCAAACTTCAACAAAATCTGAGAAGAAAACTTGCTACCTTGCATTGTCCCTAGTGGCTACTCTTTTAACAGCAGTAAAGATCAAACCTAGACACTGGATCTAAACTGACTTTGGATACCTTTGTATAGGAAGCCAAGAGCCTGAGCCCTGTCTAGACACTTACATATCTAAAGGGCATCTAATATAACAAACAAATGTCCTGACATTCCTTCTCCTCTCCTTATCCACCCCTTCTTAGTAAATATACCAGCTAGTTGCTGGTAAATATACCAGCTTAGTAAATACACCAGCTTAGTTATATAGTAAATATACCAATTTAGTAAATATATCAGCTTAGTTATCACCAAGTATGAATAAGCCAAGCGTACGACGGTAGCTCATCCGTGTAACGGGACTTTGAAGCGTCACTAAAAATGGTGTGGTAGATGTAACTAATTTGTTAAGATGTTCATGCTCAATTAAGTAAAAATATATAAAATCTGGAGTAGTTCCACTTACACACCAAAAAAGAGGGGCTCATTTTTGTAGTTTTACTGTGAAAATAACACAGGTACTATGGACTATAAATTGCCACAGCATTTCTGGAAGGCAACTTAGCAGCAGGTATCAAAGGCCTTAAAAATATGCCATAGTCATTCCATTCTTAGTAACTTATTCTACAGAAACAGTCCACCATGAGAACAGAGATGTATATACAAAGTACTCTCTACACACTGCTTCCAAGAGAGAAAAGTACAAACTATCTAAATCTCATTGTGAAGAACTGATTTAACATTTTGCACATCAATATAATCAAATAATGAATCAATCATTAAGTAATAAATGCAGGGATATGGAATAACAGAAAAAGTATACACTTTTGCATATAAATAAATGCATAAGTATGCAGACATACTGGATATCCAGATTGGTACAGATACCAAGATCTGGACTGGTAGAGAAATATCTTTACAGAAAATATATTTGTAGAAAAATACAGATTATAGAAGACACAGGAAAATATATATTAGAGGGGAAAAATGAAAGTTCATATACCAAAATGAATAGCAATTATGTCTGGTTATTAAAATTATGGGCAATTTCTTTTTCTGTTACTCAGTATTTCTATAAAGACAGGAACTTAGAGAATTTTAAAAGTTTAATTTAGAAGTTTAATTTAAAAATACCGCAAAAAGTGAGGCTTAAAAAATTCTTTGACAACAGTATCATGCCAAAAACTAAGCATATTTAGCATTGAAAAATTCAGTATTTTCCAATTTAGAATTTACCTTTAAGCCATAGATCCTCACTAAGAGATTCTGCAAAAGTACAGATGCCAAGGTCATCAGTGAGAGTGTTGGAATTCAAAGCGAATGCATCTCAGACCAGTCATACAGTCAAGGTCAGGTCTCCTACATCGAAGACACTCAGTCCAGGTTTCTTCATGCCTCCGTATGGTCTGTTACTTCACAGATTTAATAGGATAAAAGTGAGATGCTTAATTAAGGAAACAGGTATGTCCACTGAGTACAAATCAGAGATTTACATACACACATGAAGTATATATGCCAAGACAGTCAACCTGTGGGATTAAACAGCTGATTCTGGTTTAGAAGTCCACTGATGCAGATTCTAGTGTGACAGTGATTACTATCTAGGTGCTGCTGATTAGTTATGTCTACCTAGTGTGCTAACTCAAGTATGTGTATTCTATGAATTTTCATTTCCTTATCTGCCAAGTCAGGAAAATGGTTCCAAATTCTATTGTTGCTGAAGCTCTAAATTCTACCACTCAATCCTCCAGTGGTCTCTAAACACTTCACTGGGTATGCAACAAATAAATATATTTTTTAACATTATCTTATTTGTTAATATACATAAGTTCTGTATGCTATGTATATACATACTATACATTACAGAACTTAAATAATCTGTACATTATAAATTACATACTTTCATAGATGTTCCACTATTTCCTTTTCCTAATCCAATGAATCTTGCATACAACTTAGGACAAGCACATTAAACTTTACAGGCTTGGACTATGCAAAGTCAATTTGAACATGCCTTAGGAAATCGATATTATCTTTAAGGCATATTCAGTTCTCTGTATTTGTAAAACAAATTTGGTAACAGGGACCACTGACTTAAAAAAATCTTACTACATTCTTGAATAACAAAAAAGACGAAGTTCCCAGGATACTCTAAAGAGAAAATCGTAGGTGTTATTTTTCTATTAACAAAAATGTAAGAAAGCTCAAGAGGAAATAGCAGCACTTACATAGTACTTTTTAAAAACATTAGACGTTAATTTATATTAAAAAATTAGTTCATTTTAACCCTCATAATGAGTTCAGAGGTTAAGTAATTCTTTCATGGTCATGAGCTACTAAATTGAAAAACCAGGATTTGGACCTCAGTTATTTGGCTTTAAAATTTATGTTCTTGATCATGTTCTATACTAAAAATCAATAGACATGTCTGCCAAGCCCAATAAAATTTTCAGCTATGTAAGCCACTGCCTGTTGCAATCACTCAATTCTCCTGGTAAACAGTAAAGGTACCACAGTCACTATGTAAACAAATGGGCTTGGCTATGTTCCAAAAAAACTTTACATACAAACACAAGTGAGAGGCTGGATTTGGTTCATCTGCCAGAGTTTACCTAATTCCTCATTTGTTTCATCTAACCCTTAAAAAGGAATCACATTAAATTAAATAGTCTTAGGTCTAAATATATTAGCTCTACCCCTTCTACAGTTCCTAAAGCATTACTTTAAAAAATCTACAAAATGCTAATGTAGTGATTTTATTAGATTGTAAAATCCAGCCATAAACAATAAAATTGGTCATTGAAGAACTCTGAAGACTGTAACCACTTAAAATTTCTTCAGAGTCACAATAAACATTTTCAATAACTAAAAAATGCATAAAAGCAATGTCTATGAAGTTTTAAATTTAAACATTATTTCTAACGTAACCTTTAGTAAATGGTGGAATCACAAACTGATGCTAAGACTACAATCACCACATGTATCAAAAGACAAAAATAAATACCATCCTGTATCAAATTATTAACGTGCTTCAGTCACATAATATTTTCATTAAAATTTAATCATAAAATTACCTTTAAGATCCTGGCCATGTGATCTGCTCCCTGCCATGTCATTTCATTGCCCGGGGTACCACAGACTCAAGCAATCTTCAGCCTCAGCTTCCCAGGTAGCTGGGATTACAGGCGCGCACCACCATGCCCAGCTATTTTTGGGACTAGGTCCACTGTGTTGCCCCAGGTGGGACTCGAACCATGATCCCTAGCCCCAGCTGCTTCATAGGCTGAAGCTTACAGGCACGAGCCACCATGCCCGGCTTCTGGTGTCAGATTTAGGGGGTCTCGCCCCCAGCCAGTGTCGGTGAAGAAGTTTCTCTGTAAACACAGGCATCTGTGAATGGCCTTTGTATATCATCTCTGCCTCGGTTTGCAGCTTTGATATGGGGCCAATTACTCCATCTTTGGTCTTCCTCTCCTCTCCCGTAGTGTGGGGAGGGGGCCTTGCTCTCCTAGAAGGCATCTCCAAAATGAGGTCCCAGGTCTTCCAGGCCTGGTGAGCGAGCGCATAGGTGCACATCATGACATCGTGTCTCTACAGTTGTTTCTCTTGCCTCTCACGCACTAGTTCTCTCGGTTGTCCATCTGCTGTGTCCAGCTCAGGCCTGTGGGCTGGATTATTTCATGATCCCTCACCTGTTCTATGATGGGGTTTGTGTTGCACATGTTCTTGCTCCTCTTGAAGTTTAGTTGGAGTGAGAGCGAAATGGAAGGGGCTCCTCTCCCCTCCACCCCCCACCCTTACTTGCCAGTACCTCCCTGCCTCCCTGTGCAGGGGCGGGGCCCAGATGGCTGGGCCTGTGCCCTCCCATGCTCCCCTTGGGCTAGGAGCAGGAGGCAACATGGCTCCGCCAATCAGGGCTGCAGATGACTGCCCTGTGCAGCAGCCAGGTGCTGGTGGGTGGGGCCACAAACCCCCTCCCCCCCCCCCCCCCCCCCCCCCCCCCCCCCCGTCCCCCCTCCGGGGCTCACCCTGCTTAGGGGACTTACCCAGGATGGCTAGGGATCCGGGCGCACAGGCAGCCCTCCTAAGGTATTCATTTAGAATATCTTTTCCCCCATCTTACTTATTTTCTGTCTGACAAGACTTCTTTCAACATTTGCCTGATAATCTTTTTCAACTTGGTGTAATAGGAGCCTCAGTTCTCCTCTCAGCATCTGGTAAATTTTCTTCACAGGCTTTCTAGAATATAGTGAAAGCTGCCTGCGCACAGCACCTCTGGGATGCTCTGTCAAGCTACTCCATGTCCGGTTGTTGAAAAAATACCTTGCTTTTCCTCCACATTGATGACTTGGGGGTGGTACTCCCAAGTGGCCTACAATTTGTACAAAAGATGGGCCCTTCTTCAGGGCTCAAGAAGTGAATATTTGAAAACAATAGAGAGATCATTTTACATTTTATTAACTATATTTTACTCTTTCGGTATCCTGACAACATCAGACCCAGACTTTTGAGCCAACTTACCTTTCCATGGAACTTTAATACTAATGCTCTCTGCTTATTCATGCTAACATTTACCCTTTTTCAGACCCTCGTCCAGAACACTGAGTTTTACCAGATCCACTCACAGAGTTATGTGAAACTGCTCAAGAACTTAGACTCTTATTTTAACTGATTTGTGGTCCCACTTTTCTCCCCTTCTCTTACTTATGATTATTCACAATGGCTCTTCCAACCTCCTCCAGTCTTATGTCACTGTTCGATGTCCCTGTTCTCTCTTCTGAAGTAGTTATCTCATTTCATCAGGAAAATAAGACATCAAACACAAACTCTTGTCTTCTCTCTGCTAAACCCCCTGCTTTCCAACTCATGCCTCATAATGCAGCCATGACTACCTCCTCTTCAAATCCTTCTATAACTTCCCATTGTACTCAGGATAAAGAAAAGCCTCTTTACCATAGTCTAAAACAGTACTATCAGTATGGAGTCCAAAGACCGGCTGCTTGTCGAGAGCTGCTACTGTTCTGATAAGAAACATGCTTCAGAATGTAAATCATGTCTACACTAAACATACTGTTTAGTTTAGCAGGCCAGATTTTCCTGATGAAAGAAGCGGCATGTTGACTTACACTGCAGAACAAGTTCCTCATATCATTTTGCAATATCCTCTGCCCTTGTCTACAGGGCACTGTGTTCCTTGTGCATGATGGTGTCATCATTCTTGCAGCCTCATCTTGCTTTCTCTATAGTGCAGCCACAACAGTTTTTCAGGCCTCTGTACTTAGAACTACTCATCATCCTTGCTGTTCCTATACATGAAATATTCTTCCCTTCCATTGGTACCAGATTAATGCCCCAGGTATATATTTTTAAATCCATTATAGTGTTCTTAACTCCATTACTTATGATGTAGGTGTGTTTTATTGTAGGTGTGTTTTATATCCACTTTTAAAAAAAAATTCCATCAGCTTTGCCAGAATTGTTGCCCTGGATTCCTCCCCTATCTTTCTCTACAACTATCCTGAACTAAGATTCCTTTCAGGGATTTTTTTTTTTGTTCTGACACTTTCACTGTGCTGTCTCATTTCAGTTTTGTATGTATTTTAGTGAAGACAAATGTTCAATTGCTTTTATACTTGTTGGAGTAGGGATCTAGAACTAAAAGGTATTAGTTTTAAAAGAGGACCTGGGCAATTGGCATCAAAGGATCACCTCCAATAGACTGAGGATTTGAAATTCCTCTGGTAGACCATTTCCCATTTCTTTGGGGGTGGGGGTGGCAACAGTTCTAGATACCTCAGCCTGGGATAGGGGATGGCAGTTGTTTTGGATGTCTTAGCTTGGGGTGGGGGCTGGCAGGTGTTTTAGATACCCCAGTCTGGACTTCAATGATCGCCTTTTCTATAATAAGTTCAGGTGCTGTGACCCAATTCAGCTGCAACTGTGGAGTATGAACACCAGATTCAAGCCAGTGTTCTTTACCTTCATCTCTGTAACCCTCCATCTGTGTGCCTACTCTTGCACCCTGCTGTCCATTGCAGGGCTGGGTCTTGGACCTGTAATGTTAGTGATGTTAGTGTGTGCCCAAGTCAATAGCTGTAAGGGGCTACACCGCAATCACACCTCCATTTTGTAGGTTATACTGCCCTTTTATTACTTTAAACAAAGTTTGCCTAGAGTTTTTCTTACCTTACAGTTGAATTGATGATACTGTTTCATAAGCCGATAATCAATTTTTTCCCTAGAGGTTTTTAACTTTGCTTTTGCATGTTTTGGGGTGTGTGTGTGTGTGTGCGCGTGTGTGTGGAGGAGGTGGCTCTTGACTCCCTTTATCTTACATTTAATACCAATTTAGGAGATGTTTTTATGGCACATTACCAAACTTACTTTGAGAAACCTTAACCATGTGAAATGTGCTGAAGAGGCACCAAGAGTTCAAGAGTCAGTCCTCAAAATACCTGCATGCACACTTAGTAACCTCACATGTAAGCTCATTGGCAATTATCTGCATGACAGTGATTTGGAGGACATTGTATAAGTTAACTTTTGCTTTGAAAATGCTTTGGAACAAGTTACATCAAAACTCAGTGACATGAGCTAACATTTGTTTTTCTTGGGTGTGTAGATTAATTGCAGTGACTCTGTTGTAAACTTGCAGATGGCTGGTTTTTCTCCATTCTTTGAATCATACTTACTGTGCCACACATCTCACATCAGGATTCAGTGTGGGGACAGCATCTTTCAGGGTGTACTCTTCTCACAATGGTGAGTGAAACATAAGAGGTGAACCCAGCCCCATAAGCCTACTCAAAAACCTAGTCTGGCATTGTGTATCTGCTTATACTCTCCTGACCAAAAGATGTCACTGTAAGTATGACCATCTGAGTTTTAGTTAGAATGTGTGCATCTTCTTAAAGTTGCATGATCACATGGAATATAGGCAGAGAGGAAAGACCCAATTTGCTTATGCTATGCAGCACAGTTCATTTTCTCCCATGAACTTCGTCACAAGTTTTACTATCTGAACTTATTCATAAGCTAGCATAACAAATTTGTAAAACCAAAACAGAAAATACTAAATGACATAATTGTATATGTAATAAAAAAACAATATAATTTCAAATTTCTTCTTCGCTAAAGTGATTTTATTATTTATTTGGTTTTTTAACATATTTAACTTCAAGCGCCCATGCCTATACCCTGCCTGCCTCCCTGCCCTTCCTACTATTCCCTCTCTTAACCACTATCTTCTTTTTTTGCCAAGTTGGAATATTTATCTTTCCTACTTGCAGATAATTTATTTTTTGTATTTACATTCTGAAAATGAGTATTTACTTTTTGACTGATTTTACTCCACATCATCACTACAAGCTCCATCCATTTTTAGCTAAATGCCATCACTTCACCTTTCTTCATAGCTATGAAATATTCCTTGAATATATACTCCACAGTTTCTCTATACATTGGTACTGGGTTTGGTTCCATGATTTAGCAACTATAAACCCTATGCTATATATACAAATCTTCATGTATTACATTTTTCATGTTATTTGGGTAGCTATCTAATAGTGATATTGCTGAGTCAAATGGCAATTAAACTGACTTTAAAAGTACTTAAACCATAGGTTTATGTTTTATTTTTGGCATATAACCTATAGAAATGTAGTATATTTAACTATCATATAACAGAGATAGTGAGAATAGGAGAGTTGTGTTAGAATAAGAATGACAATAGATTGTAACTGAACTCACTAAAGAAATGCAGTCAGAAATGATAGATTAACCTCTATCATTTAATCTCTATTAACAAACTCTATGAATATTTATTTGCTCTCCTCCTCTCAATTCCTTTAAATAACATATGATTATATAAAGCAATATTAGAATGATTTGAGTAATAAGGTTAGGATTCAAATTCAAGTTTTATCCTCCACTAGTTGTGCAACCCTGCTCTCCATCTTCCTCATTTGTACTAGTTTGCATCAGAGGATTACTTGGCAAACTAATACAAGAAATTATATAATGGACAACTATTGTAAAAAGAACTGAAGTTCCCTGACTTATAATGGTTTATGATTGCAACATCTGTTCATCTTCATGGTTAATGAGACCTTCATACTCAGTTTGGTCCAACTCCCAGACCTCTGCTCATCTGAGCTAGACAGAATATCCCTGAAACATTGTTTTACGTTTATCTTCAGGCTTTTCTTATCCCCATACACCTCTACCTTGAAAAGTAGCCCTCTCAATCAACCCCAGAGAAGAAATCCACACAAACATATAAATAAGGTATTTGCTTATTTTCTGCTGAGGTTATTTTCTTTGTAGAGTTCAATCAGTAGGACACTGGTTAGAAGAATTGCTCCATGTCTGTGATATGTGATAGTATGTGGCAAAAAAAAATATGCAGAGAATGAGCATATGTTGACATAACACAGTCGCCATGTTATATAGGGAAGGAGGCAAAATGTAGAAAAATCAGATGTATTCATCTGACTGTAACTATGTCCACTGGAAATTAAGACACATGAGAGCAAAGGCTACTTTTATCTCACTTACCTGCGGTATTTAATGGAATCATAGCAGGCACTTATACATATTTGTGTGCTGAATGTGAATACATAGAAACAGAACAAATATCACATGCTATCAGTTACCCCTCTCTACCAAGCAGCACCTGAGAGCTGTTTGTTCTCTGCTTTACTGATGTTGCAAGTGGTTAGGTTACAAGTGTGTATTTATACATTTGACTTTCTGACACCTAAGGTGCTTGGTCTCCTAACAGCCCACTCCTCAGTCTTATTGTTGCTCAAAGAAAGAGCTTTGCAGGTGGCCTGAAAATCTAAAAGAGGTTGAAAACCTGTGGTTCCTCTGCCCACTTCCCAGCTTTTAACAAATAACTGACAAGAGTATGAAGACTCCCCCAGCCTGGCTCTTGACTGGACAAGACAAAGACATGCTTTTTAAATTTCTAAAATTCCCCTGGAACTCAACCTAAATATTGACTTCAAGGAATTTTACTTGAAATTGCCCTCTTTCTGGCCTCCTTCCAGGTCAAGGCCCCCTGAATTGACTTGGAAATGTCCCTCTTCTTGAGTCTACTTGTGGGGACACAACCTAAGTCACTCATTTGTTGTCTATCGGAGAATGAGACAAATGCCCTCCTCACCTCAAACTTTTCACCCTCCACAGCTCTGAATTAATTGAACCGATTTCCGGGCACTGCTCCATAACACAGGGCCCAGGGCAAGCTGAAAATATGGTGTACCTCATTTGAAAAGCAGAAAGATACTCATGTTAGGAGTACTAAAATATGAACTCTTTTTCTTTTTTCCAGAGTCTGTCTCAACTGGTCAGGTTTTTTCAGTTTTTTAGTTTTGTTTTTTTAGTTTTTTTGTTTTTTGTTTTTTTTTGCTTTCGTTTTTAATTTGCTCTTGACTTGTTCTAAATAAATTTAAATGTATTTTTAATAGCATGAATTTTATAATTCATCATTATGTAATGAAATGTGAGTTTTAGCTACAAACGTAAGTTTTTGCTTGTATGCCCAATCATCAAAGTAACACAGTCTAAACCTCAGAGAGCATATGAGCTTATGCATTTCCTACTATAAATATGCTTCACAAAACTAACATGGCCTTTTTATTTTTTTTCTTTTTAAAGTTTATTTTTTATTTTTAAAATTTTAATTATTTTATTGAGGTAGCATTGGTTTACAAATGTATATGTTTTAAAGGTATAGGATCACACCTCTTCAATTGTTTGTTACCCCAACACCAAAGTATCAGTAGCCCTCTACTATAGTCCATTTGTCGACCCCTCAACCCACTCAAAAAGTCAGGATTCTGCAGTCAAATTTCTAGGGTTTTTTTGTTGTTTTGGTGGTGGTAGTTTTTTGTTTAATTTACTTTCTTTTATTTCTTGTGTGTGTGTGTGTGTGTGTGTGTGTGTGTGTGTGTGTAACATTATTGTGTACACTGGGGTTTTCCCATTTCCTTAACAAATCTGTTAACCATCTTATTCTTTTTTGCCCTCTGCTTCCCCCATTTTCTTCCCCCTCCTCCTCATCTACTTTTTCAGTTCTGTTGTTTCTCATTTTTCTTATTTGTTTGTTTGGTTTTTGCTGTATCCTTCATATAAGTGAGACCATCCTGTATTTCTCCTTTTCTTTCTGACTTATTTCTGCTAATATGATTCCTTCTAGCTCCATCCATATTGCCAGAAATGACATATGTTTGTCCTCCTTGGTTGACGCCTAGTATTCCATTATGCACATATAGCAGATTTTTTTTTCAGCCATTCATCAGTTTGGGGGCATTTGGGTTGTTTCCATATCTTAGCAATTATAAACAGAGCTGCAATAAACATGTGCATACAGGTGTCCTTTTTAATTAGTGTTTTCATGTCCTCTTGGGTAGATTCCCAGTAATAGGATTGCTGGGTCAAATGGTAATTCCACTTCCAATTGTATGAGGTTCCTCCACACAGTCTTCATAGTGGCTGGACCAGCACCAGCAGTGTAAGAGAGTTCCTTTTTCTCCACATCCGTGCCAACATTTGTTGTCTGTTTTATTTACATGGGCCATTCTTACTGGTGTAAGATGGTATCTTAGTGTGGTTTTAATTTGCATTTCCCTGATTATTAGTGCCATGGAGCATTCTTTCATATGCCTATTAACCATTTGTATCTCCTCTTTGGTGAAGTGTCTTTTTAGTGCTCCCCATTTTTTTACTGGGTTTTTTTTTGCTTTGTTTCTGTTGAGCTGTAGGAGCTCTTTGTGGATCTTTGTTATCAGACCCTTGTCACTTGTCTAAAGTGTAAAAATTTTTTTCCAGTCGGTTGGGTTTTTTTTTGGTTTTGTTTATTGTCTCTTTGCTGTAAATGGTCCTGTAAATGGTCTCTTTTGTTGTACAGCTATACAGCAGTTTATGCTTTCCTTCATCTTTTTTTTTTTTTTTTTGCCAGCTGTAGTTGTTTCCAGAAATGGATTTCTGATGTGAAATTCATGAAGGATTTTGCCCAGATTTTCTTCTATGTATTTTATGGTTTCAGGTCTCACATCTAAGTCTTTTATCCATTTTGAGTTCGTTTTTTATACAAGTTGTGAGGGTATTATCTTGGTTTATTATTTTGTAAGTCGTGGTCCAATTTTCCCAGTACCATTTACTGAAGAGACTGTCCTTGTCCCAGTGTATGTTTTTTGCCCCTTTGTCAAAGATTAGTTGACTGTGTATGTGTGGTTTTATTTCTGGGTACTTGATTCTGATCCATTAGTCTGTTTGTCTGTTTTTGTACCAGTACCATGGTGTTTTAATTATTATAGCTTTGTAGAATAGTTGGAAGTCTGGGATAGTAATATTTATTTCCATTCTCTATTTGTCAAGAGGGTTTTTGCTATTTAGGGTCTTTTGTTGTTCCATATAAATTTCACCAATTTTTGCTCCATCTCTTTAAATATGTCATTGGAACCTTTACTGGAATTGCATTGAATCTGTAGATTCCCTTTGGTAATATGACCATTTTGATAATGTTGATTCTTCCATTCCATGAACTGGGAATGTCTTTCCATTTTTTAATATCTTCTATTTTTTTAAATAATCTTTTATACTTTTGTTTGTATAGGTCTTTTACTTCTTTTGTTAGGTTTATTCCCAAGTATTTGATTTTCTTTGGTGTGATGGTAAATTGAGTAGTTTTTAATTTCTTCTTCTCCTGACTGATTCCTTCTGTATATGAATGCTATTGATTTCTGTGTGTTGATTCTGTATCCAGCTACCTTACTGAATTGACTTATTATTTCAATTAGCTTTTTTGTTGATTTTTTTGGGTTCTCTGCATAGAATATCATATCATCCACATATAATGATAGCTTTATTCCTTTCCCTATTTGAATTCCTTTTATGTCTTTCTCTTGTCTTATTGCCCTAGCTAGGACTTCCAGAATTATGTTGAAAAGGAGTAGAGAGAGTGGGCATCCTTGCCTGGTTTCAGATCTTAATTGAAATGATTTCAGTTTTTCCCCATTGAGGATGATATTTGCTGTGGGTTTGTCATGTATGGCGTTTATTATATTGAGGTAAGTTCCTTTTATACAAATTTTTTTCAGGGCTTTCATCATGAAAGGGTGCTAAACTGTATTGAATGCTTTTTCCACATCTATTGATATGATCATGTGGTTTTTGTTTTTCTCTTTGTTGATGTGATGGATTATGTTGATTGATTTTCAGATGTTGAACCATCTGTGCCTCTGGGATGAATCCCACTTAGTCATGGTGGATAATCCTTTTCATGCACTGTTGGATTCAGTTTGCCACGACTTTGTTTAGAATTTTTGCATCTTTTGCATTTTTGCATGATTTTGTTCACTAGGGAGATTGGTCTATAATTCTCTTTTTTTTTTCTTTTTCTTTTTCTCTTTTTTTTGGGAAGGATTTAGTGTTTACCTCTGAGGAAGAACAGGCAAGAACCAAATTCTTTATAATAAAACACATAGTATCAGGGTTCCTCAGGACCTCACCCCAACCTTCTCTCAATTCACTCCAGTCACACAGCCCTGGTTAAGGAGGGTCCTTGGACACAGCCTCTTTTTTTTTTTTTATTCTTTAAATCACAACCTCAGTAAATGGTTTTTGGGATATCTCCCCCACCTCCCTCTCTCAGGTGCCCCCTCCATACATCCTGTCACATCCCAGTCTTTGTTGTTTGCTAGTTTGTGTTAAGTCCATTAGTCTCTTTCTTTCCTGTGGTAGTATTCTTTCATTGGGTGAAGGACTATGTTCTCGGAACCAGACAAGCCTCAATGGTAGGTTTTCAGTCTTAAGTTTACATTGGGCAGCCAGTCTATTTTTATCTGTGGTCTTTCCATGCTTTCTCGTCGGAGGCTGTCTTCTCCAACCCCATCTTTGTTGCTTTGCTGCTTTACCTTATGGTGCTGGCATCAGATTTAGGGGGTCTCACCCCCTTGCCATTGCCAGTGAAGAAGTCTCTGTGGATACAGGCAATTGTGGTTGGCCATTGAAGATGATCTCCTCTGCCTCAGTTTGCAGCTTTGCTGTTGGGCTGATGGCCCCAGTCTTTGACTTTTCTTTCCTCTCCTGTAAAGTGGGAAGGGGTGCCTTGCTTTCCCAGAAGGCATCTCTGAAATGAGGCTTGGGTCTTCAAGACACGGTGAGTGTATAGGTATGCCTCATGATATCGTGTTTCTATAGATGTTTCTCCTGTCTTGCCTGGATTGGTTCTTTTGATTGTCCATCTGCTGTGTCCATCAGGCTTGTGGACACAGCAAATGACAATCTATAGTTCTCTTTCTTTGTGTTCTCTTTGTTTGGTTTTGGACTTAGTGTAATGTTTGCTTCATAGAATATATTTGGTAGCTTTCCTTCTTTATCAATTTTTTGGGAAGAGTTTTAATAGTACAAGTCTTATTTCCTCTTTGAATGTTTGGTAGAAAGCTTTTCTGAAGCCATCTGGACCTGGGCTCTTGTTTTTAGGGAGAGTTCTGACAACTGCCAGTTTCATTGCTTGTGACAGACATGTTTAAGTATTCTATTTTTCTTTGTTCAATTTTGGATGGCTGTATCATTCAAGCAATTTTTCCATCTCATCCAGGTTGTTGTATTTGTTTGCATATAGATGTTTGTAGTAGTCTCTAATTATCTTTTGAATTTCTGCTGTGTCTGTTGTACTAGCTCCCTTTTCGTTTATGATCCTGTTTATTTGAGTTTTCTCCTTTTCTTTGTAAGCCTTGCAAGGAGTTTATCAATTCTATTTATTTTTCCAAAGAACCAGCTTTTGGTTTTGTTTATTTTCTTGATGGTGTTTTTGGTTTCTATTTCATTTCCCACTGCTTTTATTTTTGTTTTTCTTATCTTGTGCTGGGTTCTGGATTTTTTTTTTGTCACTCTTTTTCTAGGTCCTCAAGTTGGGTAATTACAGTATTTCTTTACCAAATACCTTCTATGAAGCAAACATTGCACTAATTCCAAAACCAAATAAAGATAGTGCAAAGAAAGAAAACTACAGACCAATCTCCCTAATGAACACAGATGCAAAAATTTAAACAAAATCCTGGCAAACCGAATCCAACATTGCATAAAAAGGATCATTCATCATGACCAAGTGGGATTCACCCCAGGGGCACAGGGATGGTTCAACATTCGAAAATCAATCAACATAATCCACCACATCAACAAAGAGAAGAACAAAAACCATATGATCATATCAATAGATGCAGAAAAAGCATTCAATAAAGTTCAGCATCCTTTCATGACGAAAGCCCTGGAAAAAATTGGTATAAAAGGAACATACCTAAACATAATAAAAGCTATATACGACAGACCCACAGCAAATATCATCCTCAATGTGGAAAAATTGAAACCATTCCAATTAAGGAACCAGGCAAGGATGCCCACTCTCTCCACTCCTTTTCAACATAGTTCTGGAAGTCTTAGCTAGGGCAATAAGACAAGAAAAAGACATAAAAGGAATCCGAATAGGGAACGAAGAAATAAAGTTATCATTATACGCGGATGATATGATTCTCTATGTAGAGAACCCAGAAAAATCAACAGAAAAACTGATTGAAATAATAAACCGATTTGGTAAGGTAGCTGGATACAAAATCAACACACAAAAATCAACAGCATTCATATATGCAAAGAATCAATCAGAAGAAG
>PVHY01016431.1:0-33748 GCA_004024945.1 Uropsilus gracilis
TCTCCCCCCCACCCCCACCCACCCCCCAATCTGGCTCCTGGTCAGCAGCTGATGCAGATATGGGTTTTGAGGTCTACATCAGTCCTCAAGATGGCATCCCAAAGACTCCTCAGAGAGACTAGAGGGGGTTGAAGCAGGCCAGGGTCAACCTTCTCCTAGCCTCATGCCTCTCTGCCTCCCTCCCCCACCCCTTGGTGCCTGTTCTACTGTGAATGTCACCACAGGCTTCTCCGGCCTCCTCAGGTCTCCTCTGAGGGGGAAGTATGGGGAAGAGAAGGAATACTGACCTGCTTTTAGCCAGAACCGTGTGTCAGACCCTGATCTTGGCAAATCCCTATTTCCTTATCTGAGAATCAAGGAGTCAGCATCCTCACCCTGACTACCTCACAGGCTTGTTATGAAGATGAAACAGAAGAGGGCTTATCTCCAAAAGCTACTCCTCATGCTCATGTTGATGCTCTGGGTTTGCTCAACCCTCCCTCTCTTTGTACTGCAATAGGTCTTGGCCTCTGTCACCATCTCCTGTTCCCCAAGAGAAGCTTCCTGTGCCCCCCTCTACACCTCCTTGACTAAGAGGGCAGCTGCCTAAGGGTGGGACAGAGTCCCATCCATGCTGGGTGACATGGGGCTTTTTAAGATGGTGTCATCCTCCTTACCAGGTGGCCACCAGCTCCTTTGTAAGGGAGACGGAGAGGAAGAAGGAGGACATGCTTATAAGACCATCCAAGTTTCTTTTAGAGAATGAACTCCACAAATGACCCAAGGGTTTAACCTCTCCCTCCCCCAGCCCCTTCTCCCCATTCCCCACCCCTGTTCACCTACATTCAGCAGCTGGTTGGCCTCCTTGCCGGCTTGGTGGACCCCATTATGAACATTCTGCTGCAACCTGTCCGCCTCCTTCCCGGCCTGGCCAGCAGCTTGGTGGACACCTTGGCCAAGTTTCTCCGCTTCCTTCCCGGCCTGGCCAGCAGCTTGGTGGACCCCTTGGCCAAGTTTCTGTGCCTCCTTCCCGGCCTGGTTGACCCCATCATGGAACCCTTGGGCCACTTTGTCTGCTTCCTTTCCGGCCTGTTCAACAGCATGGTGAACCCCCTGACCAAGCTTCTCCACCTCCTTCCCAGCCTGGTTAGCTCCTTGATATGCCCCTTGGACCACTCTGTCCCCCTCCTTCCCAGCCTGCCCTGCGGCATGCTGTACCCCCTGGCCAAACTTCTCTGCTTCCTTCCAGGCCTCATTAGCCCCATGGTACATCCCCTGGCCAAACTGGTCTGCCTCCCTCCCAGCCTGGCTAAAGCCAGGACGGACCCCTTGGACCACTCTGTCCCCCTCTCTCCCAGCCTGCCCTGTGGCATAGTGTACTTCCTGGCCCAACTTCTCTGCTTCCTTCCCAGCCTGGCTAACTCCTTGATGCACGCCTTGGACCACTCTGTCCCCCTCCTTCCCAGCCTGCCCTGCGGCATGCTGTACCCCTGGGCCAAATTTCTCTGCTTCCTTCCAGGCCTCATTAGCCCCATGGTACATCCCCTGACCAAACTGGTCTGCCTCCCTCCCAGCCTGGCTAAAGCCAGGACGGACCCCTTGGACCACTCTGTCCCCCTCTCTCCCAGCCTGCCCTGCGGCATAGTGAACATCTGAGCTAAACTCTACCTCTCTCCCAGCCTGGTGGAACCCAGGATGGACACCTTGAACTATTTTGTCTCCCTCCTTCCCAGCCTGTGCGGCATGGTGGATCCCCTGGCCAAACTTATCTGCTTCCTTCCCAGCCTGTACAGCATGGTGGATCCCATGGCCTAATTTGTCTGCCTCCTTCCCAGCCTGCCCTACAGCATTGTGGATCCCCTGGCCCAAATTCTCTCCCTCCTTCCCTGCCTGCCCTACAGCATGACCGAATTTATTTGCCTCATGACCAGCCTGTGCAGCATGATGGATCCCTTGGCCAAGTGTTTCTGCTTCCTTCCCAGCCTGCCCAGCAGTATTGTGAAAAGCCTGGCCAAACCTCCCTGCCTCGTGCCCAGCCTGCTCAGCGGCGTGGTGGATCCCCTGGCCAAACCTCCCTGCCTCGTGCCCAGCCTGCCCAGCGGCGTGGTGGATCCCCTGGCCAAACCTCCCTGCCTCGCTTCCTGCCTGGTTCACCCCATGATGTGCCCCCTGAATCACTTTGTCCGCCTCCTTCCCAACCTGTCCAGCAGCGTTGTTGACCCCATGGGCAAACTTCTCTGCTTCTTTTCCAGCTTGTCCAGCACCATTGTTGATCCCATGGGCTACCTTGTCCAAGCCGTGGTTGAGCCCTTGGACACCCTTGTCCAGCTCCTTGCCGCTCTGGCTCCCCATGCTGCCAAGTCCATTAAAAACTTTCTCCACTTCTCTTCCGGCTTGAGTGATTCCATTGTTGATGCCTTCCAGGGCCTTACCCACTTGTCTCTCTGCATTGCTCAGCCCTCGGTTGATCCCTTCAATGACCTTCTCAAGGGGGTCATCGTTGGCTGCCCATGCGGACAGAGCCCCCAGTAGCAGTAGGAGGGAGCAGGAGCTGACCACACTGGCAAGACGCATGTTGTTGGAAAGGTGGGAGGATGCAGAGAGCAGCCAGGGCAGCAAGGCTGCTATTTATCCTCTCCCTCACTCCTCCCCACCCCTCATGACTCAATTAGCCCTGTGAGGCACTGACTTGGTCCCTAGTCAGGGAGGTGTTTCCCAGGAAGATTTGGGTTGAGCAATGAAGAGGAGGAGGAAGAGCGGGTGAGTCACCCATGGAGAAGACTCACATGGCACCTGTTCTGCTCAGCTCAGGCCCTCCACCCCAGAGCCCAGATGTCTGTCCTTCCAACCACCACCTCTTCATTCCTCCCCCACCAGCCAGGCCCCCTCTCTTTCAACCCCTCCTTCCATCACCCACGTCCCTGAGAGCCAGCCTGGTGCTTCAACACTTCACTCCACTCAGATCTTTGGATCCAGCTTGTCCAGAAGCAACAGTCTAGAAAAATGGGAGGTGCCATGGGGGGGGGGGGACTCTGAGGTTGTCATCAGACCTTGTTCTTACTGTTGTTACACACACACACACATACACACACACACACTATGCTCCAGCCGTAGGGACACAGGTCTTCTCCCCGGACCTCAAGCACACCGATCTTACTTACTTGGCAGCCATTCTCTCTACCTGGAATGCAGAGCCCAGGCTTCACGTGGCTCTTTCTAGTCGTGGCTCAAATGTCACCTTCTCAAAAGCAAACTAAACAACTTCCCTGGCCACCCCCCAGTTATACTTTGTAATATCATCCTTTTGTTTTATAGCTCTTCCCCAAATTGCCTTTTGATTGCCTGTCTCACCCACAAGGTTGTAAAGTTCCAGAGGACAGGGCCTGTGTCTGTTTTGGTCACTGCTATATCCCTAGCTTTTAGAACATTGCCTGGGGCCCAGCGATATTTATAGATTGAACAAATGGGTGGATTAGAAGGCAAGGGAAAAGAGAGTCTGGGCCTGAGTCTCACAGGGTGTGGGAGGGAAGGGTGCCTGGGTCCCCAGAGCAGCTTAGGGCCCCTTGGGGAGGGCTGCAGTTTGTTTGGGGAGCCGGGATCACACTCTCCTGGCACAATCCTGGCCTCCTGCCTCCCAGCCCTTGGGCAAGGGCAGGGGGCTGATTGCCATGAGCTGGGAGAGACGCAGAGTCTCCTGAAAAGCCGGTTGAGGCAGCCCCAGGGAGGGGCCACAGACCCAGGGCAGCAGAAGACTCAGAACCTGGGCTGGGGGCCAAAAGCTCATCCTCCTGCCCTCCTCCCCGTGGGGCCTCCTAGGTCTCATCCAAGCAAGGACAGACTGGTCCAGGTTGGAGGATGAAACCACGGAAGGTGCAGCCTGGGCATCAAGAGGGGCTTCGAAAGAGGGCCCAGGGGTGGCTGGGAGCCCTGGGCAAGCAGACCTATCTGGAGCTAATTTAGAGGAGACTGAGAACAGAACGAGAGGTAGTGGGAGGATAAAATTGGGTGCAAGGGTGAAAGATATTTGGGTTTTGGTGCCAAAGGCAGAGATGGAGAGAGGGGGTGGAGGTGGGATCGCTGGTGGGAAGGCCAGGCCGGAAGAATGCAGCACAGGGTGTGAACAAGCGGGGGTGGCTAGGTATGTATGTATGTGGGAGTCCAGGTGTGGTGAGAATCTGCACGTGTTTTCGAGTTTTGCTCAAAGGCGACAAGGCCCACTCCCCTTGGGGAGCCCAGGGTTCCACCCTAGATCCTAGACACTTGGCTCCCCCCAGGCCCAAGACCCAGAAGCTTCTGCCTGTCCAAGGCGCTGCCTACAAAGGTGGCTAAGTGTACTACCTCTCCAAGCTTGAGCTCATCCAATCTGTTCCTAGTTTCATGCTCCAGGAACACAGCCAAATTCCTGGGCAACCTCAGGTGTGGCTTTTCTGCCCTTGTCCAGCACCTAAACGAGGGAGTTTCCCAGGCCAGGAGATTGCTGGGTGGGGAGGAGTGAGTGGTGATCTTCAGAATCCTAATCCACCCCGAGACTGAGAGGTGGGGCTTCTCCTTTATCCATCTTCTCTTCTTCTCTCCTCTCTGCTTCATTCCACCATTTCCCATCAGCCCAAGCTCTCCTCGATGCTCCCTTTGCCACTATTTGCTTCAGGACTTTCTCAACTAACCCCACACGTGAGATTGACCCACAACTGTCTTTCCAGGGCATTTTCTGCTGGTTTGGGGAATGAGATCACGCTGGCTTCCTACTGTGAGCCCAGAAGGTATCAGCAGCTGAGGCCTCACAGCTCCCAAGAAAGAACTGGGTGTCTTGCCAGTCCCAGGACCCCAGAGCACACATGCTAACCAGAGCCCCATTCCCAGCACCAGGAAAAGCCCTCTGCAACCTTTCCTAAAGGCCATGAAGTCTGTGCTCACCATGCAGCTCCAGGTCTCCATAGACCGTCTGGATGGGAATCAGCCTCTAGGGGAGATCTTTTCTTTTTTTTTTTTACTTTCTTTTTCTTTTTTCTTTTTTTTAGCTTTCATACATCGTTCATCTTTGTATGGTTGTTGATCTCCTTGGGAGTGCCCCTGTCCACCGACCACCCCCCTCCAGTCACCCCCTCGCCTCTATTGTTGCTGTCTGTTGGTCCATGTTTAGCCCTTTGGTCTCTTCCTTTTCTAGAGCAATGTCCTTTTCCTGGGTGAGAATCTTTGTTCCTGGGACACGGTCGACTGTGCTGCTTAGATCTCTAGTCTTATCTTTGCTTCCGGCATCCCGTCCAAACACAACTGCAGTCTATCAGTGCCAGTTCCTCCTTGCTGGCTGTCTCTTCCATTCTGTTTTCTGTCCCATTTCACTTCATCATCACTTGTAGTTCCTGTCTCTGACTTAGGGAAACTGGTTCCCAGCCATTGTCTGTAGAGAAGTTCCTCGATGGGGACAGATATCAGCAGATGGTTGGTCCAGCTCATCTCCTCTCTCTTGGTTTGCAGCTTTGCTGTGCGGCCGCTGCCACATTTTGTGGTCTTCCACCCACTGTGGGAGATCTTAACTCTCTGTTTCTCCTCTTTTCACAGGTCTACTCAGACTTACCATTTCTTTTCTATGCCAGTTACCTTGTTTTTGTTCTTTTAATGGTATAGACGCCTGTTCATCGACATGGAAAGATGTTCAGTGTCCAGTTAGTGGGGTGGGAGGCAAGGTAAAAACAGTATTTACAGGATGACCTTGTTTTAGTTTCTGAATTGCTTAACAACCCCAAAATATGTCAGCTGATATTTCCAAACGCTTCAAATATGCACTTCAACACAGACGGATTAGGAAAATACAACCAGAGGAAAATACTTCCAAAAGTCCTAGTATGGTTTCTGGGCCAGGTAGATTTCCAGAATTTGCCCATATGTAGGAAAGGCAGCAGCTTTCCTGTACCTTGTTGATAAAGCTACATTTCTGGATCTGAATTTCTCCACTCCATATCTCCTTTCAGTTGACACAAAAGCAGAAAGTGAGCTCACCTGTGTCAGTGTCTGCTCTTCTCCTCCCAAGAACTGGCATCATACTATACATTATTCCATATGGGACTTTGACAGAGTAATTACTTCTTGCTCCTTGCAAAATCAAACCTGAAATCTTTTCTTCCATTTATGATTTTCATTGGTTTTGATCCTTTATCTTTTCCTTGAAAGCATCTCGTTGCCCCTAACTTTCCCTTTGGCATATACGTGAAGTGTGTCCACTTTGTTTAGTCAATTGTCTGCTTTGGGATCTTTCATGAAGCATCTGGTTTGGGAGGACTCCCATTCTCAGTCCCACCAGGCCGTCCAGGCAGGAGAGATCTCCCAGGACAGGTGCTGAGTCAACTGACTTCCCAAGGAGATTTGGGGAAGGAAGAGGTTATGTCAGTCAGTCCCTTCTTGCTTCCACACCTCTCCGTGGGATGGTGACTCCTTCCTGGCTCAAACCCCCACACCCCCTAAGCTTTGGTCATAGTTGTGTGTCAGTTGCCTCTGCAGGTAAAGGTGCCTGTGAGTCACAGGGTGCCAACAAGCCCTCACCCCAGGACTTTAGGTGAGGGGAGCCATCTGTCCACTTGTTCCTCCCCATTTATTGCAAGGCTACTATGTGCCAGACATAGTTCTAGATGCTGGAGGCCCAGGGGTGAACAAAGCTGATAAGAACAAAGCTGATGACTTAGCAGGGCACAGTGGTGCATGCCTGTAAGCGTCAGCCTATGGAGCGCAGCTGGGACTGGGAATCGCGTCTCAAGTCCCGCCCAGGGCAACATAGTGAGACCTAGTTCCAAAAAAATAGCTGGGTGTGGTGGCGCATGCCTGTAATCCCAGCTACCTGGGAAGCTGAGGCTGGGGATTGCTTGAGTCTGCGGTACCCTGGGCAACATGAGGCTGCAGTTCCATTGACAAAAATAGCGACACCTAGTCTCAGAAAAAAAAAAAAAAATACATGACTTGAGAGGGACTTCGAGCCCATGGAGGGAGACAAGGACAAGTCAACTGATAAAATCCCAACAAACTACACAGAAATCCATGGGGAAAAGAAGGGAGTGCTGTGAAGACTTGGGGGGAGGGCGCTATAGGCATAGGGAGCAGAAGTAATATGAAGTATGACAATTGTTTATTCATCTTAGTATAACCAGTTGGGCCATCATCTTGTGCCAAGCAGCCTTCCAGTCAATGGCTATATAGGTGACAGCAGGTGACGTCGGCCTTCCCAAGCTTCCAGTCCAGTGCACGGAGACAAATGGCAAGAAAAATGAACCCACGGAATATTTGGAGACAGAAAATATGGGGAAATTTTAAATACGACAAGTGTAACCCCAGGGAAGCTTTGCACGTTGCAGCAACCAGTGTCCAGTGTGGGAGGTCAGACACGGCATTCTAGAGGTGGGGAAACTGAGGTACAGCGTCGCTGGCAGGAGGTGACTGAGAAAGGAGAGAATTTTACATGGAAAGTCAAGTGGGTATCTTCGGGTGGCACCTGAGGGAAACCAAGCAGCAGCCAAGGAAAGACATGCGCAGCATTTTCCGAGCATAAGGAAACTGCTGGGGAGGGAACTGTCAGGGAAGGAGGTTGGGTAACAGCAGGGAGTCGGATGCCCAGGGAGAGGAAGCAGAGGCTGATTCCATTCTAGATGCCAGCACATGGCTTTGGACCAGACCTGCGAGGAGGGTAGACCTCATACATTTCCATCCCACTGCGGCCTTCAGGCAGGCTCTTCTGTGACGTCACAGTGCCCGTGACGTCACAACACGAAGCTCAGGATCCACCAGCCCACCGGAGGGTCCATTAACATCACATCACTAGGGCAGCTAGGCCATGAAACCTTAGGAAACCATGCCAAAACGGGACATCGTGCTCACCAATGTCACCGTTGTCCAGCTGCTACGACAGCCATGTCCCGGTGAGGGGGGCTGCGGAGAGACCCTGAGAGGGGGAGAAGGCGCATAACTCTGGGGAGGGGGCGATGGGCGGACTGGGCGATGGGCGAACTGGGGAGGCGCGGGGTGGGGCCGCCACCTGCCGGCCTGGCTCTCGCATCCAGGAACCGCTGGGCTGCTTTCCGCCTTCCCTCTCATCCACCCCAGCCCCGCCCAGCCCCGCCCGTCCCCGCCCACCGGGATTGCGGGCAGGTTTCTATGCTGATGATGGAGGAACCCGCCTCCGTGTGGGTGGAGGGGTAGGTGCAAGGCCAGGGCCAGCCTGGGACCTCAGGGTCCGAGGAGAGCGCGGCGCACAGGGCGTTTCTAAAGATACTGGCGCTGGCTACAGTGCTTCAAAGAGCTGGTGGACGCGGTCGAAGTGACAGCTTTGGGGAGATGAACTGCGACCTTCCCGCCTTACACAAAGCGAGGGCACTCGCAACCCGCCGGGGCAACGCCAATCATTTCACAGGCGTGCGCTCCTCACAGCATTATAAGCGTCGGCTGAGCCCGTGTGCTTATTGCCCGCGTTAAACAGACGGCCAAGAGGGATCAGGGAAGCATGTCTCTTCCCTGGGTCTCCGTCTCGCGGTGGGAGACTGGCCCGCCTGCACCCCCGCAGCACAGGGGCGGGGCGGGCGGGGAGGTGGGCGGGGCTTAACCTACCGGCCTGGTCCCCCAGTGTACGTGATTCCTAACAGCAGATAAATTAACAACTGGAATACTTGACCCTTCCCTGCTCATTATCTCTCTGTGACCTCGGGCTTCGGTTTCCCCTCCGTAAAATGGATTTATTGCTCACGTGTCATGGGATTCTGTGTGCTGATGCACGTGAGGAGCCCGGCTCGGCACCCAGCCTTTGGTGGCACCCAGGAAGTGGGAGTGTCGTTGTAATTAGGAGTGAGGGCACCTGTGCCCTTGTTTCCCCTACCATACCAGATGATGCTTCATCACTGAAGCGCCCCTGGGTTCTTCCTCCTGGCCTGGCAGCTTTGCTTGGCCAACATACCCCACCCATGGAGTGGAGCAGAGAAGGAAAGGTTGGGGGAAGTTGGGAGAGGAGGACCGCCTGAGCTTTCTCTGAAAGTCCACCCATGGGCTCAGACCCTCATTCTTAATCCAGATGGATAAAGACAGCAGAAACAGAACCCCCAGGAACAGAAACATCCTTGGGATCCCCTGGAACCACAGGGCCGCTGCCACCCATACATGCTGACTAACCTCAATGAGCTTGCAGTGCTGCTACAAACACCCACAGCCCAGCCTCAGGCCACAGGGTCTGTGGCTGCCTGGAGAGGTCAAGGAGATAGACAGGCCAGCTGACCCTCACCCCAGCCCAACCTCCTCCACCGTATGCCTTTGATCCTGGGGCCAAAAGCAACTCACACTTTCATCTTCCAGCCTCTTGCCAGGCCAGCTCTCATCCTTTCCTGGCAAATAGTCTCAGTATTACACTTCCTCCCCTCTGCTCAACTCACCACCTACCTGTGAGCTGTGAGACCCTCCCTGCAGCCCCACTGAGTCCTCCCTGCAGCCCGAGGCGCAGGGTCAGGCTGACACCAGGACACTGGCAGGAAGTCTCAGCCTCAGAGCACAGCAGTAGCAGGAGGCAGAACCAGAGCTGAATTCCAGACTGGAACCCCAGCTTGAAACCCCCTGACTGCTGCCCCCACGCCCACACAAGCATCTCCCCTCTGCCTCCCCATCTTCTCCAGTCCTCATGTAACTCAGAGCCACACCAAGCGGGTGCCAGGGGGTCTGGACAGGTGGAAGCTGCCAGAGATGTATTTCTGATACACCTGTATTTCCAAAACATCTCTGAGGACAGAAATCACCTGGGAGGGGAGATGGGAGGGCTTGATAAAAACGAGATTTGTGGGCCTTGGTGCAGACTCAGGGGGTCAGACTCCCCTGGAAGAGCCCTCCTTGGGTGATGCTGATCAGAAGTTTGGGGGTCACGGGGTCAATTATCAGCAAGTTCAGAATGATATTTGAGTTTCTAAGGGATCTGAAAGGTGTCTCAAAGGTATTAGAGGATTTCTCAGGGTCTAGAGCCACACTGTGTAAAAGACCTCATGGTTGTCACAGGAATGACAGAGAGAAGCACTATTTTCTCCATGTCACAGGGAGGAAGGAAACTGAGGCACGCTGACTCTCTTCCCAAGCAATTGTTGAAAACGCAGACCCCTGAATTGGGCTCTCCAGGGAAGGGGCCCTGGAGCTGCTATGTCAAAGAAAATGCTCCCCAGACACCCCAAACCCAGTTCTCCTGTGGGCCAGGCAAGGTTGGGAGATGCTGAGCCCCACAGCTGCCCATCAGGAGCCAGGAGCCAGGATTCAGCAGGGGTTCTGGGGGCAAAGCAGGTTCACTCCCACCCAGACAGAGCTGCTCACTGCCACCCTCCCCCTACAGTCATCAGACCACCACCACCCCCACCTCCGCCCAAGGTTGAGCCAGAGCCAGAGCCGGAGCCAGAGCCACAGCCAGAGCCAGAGCCTGAGCCTGAACCCCAGCCTGAGCCCATCGTAGAGGAAGCCCCGCCACCACCACCACCTCCTCCACCTCCACCTCCACCACCTAAAAAGCGCCAGCTAACTGTGGGTATCAATGGGTGAGTGCACCGCGAGTCCCTCCTGAGGCGTTTGGGTCCAGCCTCCAGGCCACGTTCACAGCCACCACCACTGCTTTCATTCTGTCCACCCGGGAGAAGGAGACGGGGCTCCTGGTGGGAAGACAGCAAGCAGCAAATAAGGAACAAGTCAGTTTGGTGGGGTGTTAGGGACAGCATTGGGCCCCGGGGTCCAGTGAGCCTGGAGGGAGCAGAGTGAGGCCCTGAAGAGTGGCACCTGAGTGAGGGCTCTCGGGGACAGCTGTGTAGCTAGTCCTGCCCTGGACAGACGGAAAGTCAGTTATGGCCGGGTGGGAACAAGCACCGGGCAGAGGAGGGAGGGCGGTGGGAAGCAAGCAGGGGCCTGGCAACCATGGTGAGGAGTCAGGAATCGGCTTTGTGATAGATATGGAGCTTTGGGTCAAGGGACATCATCTGACCTGCCACCCTCTAAGCCCCATTCAGTCACAAGGTTAGGCAAGGGGCACAGGATGGCTGGGTGGAGGAAGTGGGAAAAGCAGTGAAGACCTGGCAAGGCTTTCTGGGCAAGAGATAACGGCGCTCACACAGGGTGAGGCTGCTTCTTCACCCAGACTGGCCAGTCCCACCAGTCCCCTGGAGCAGGTGTCTTCCCTCCTGCCCGCTTCTCTCCCATCCCCTCCTCTGCCTGCTGGAGGAGGGTTCTTAAGAACCCCTCCTGCCTGTCCCTGGGCAGATTTGGACGCATCGGCCGCCTGGTGCTGCGAGCCTGCATGGAGAAGGGTGTGAAGGTGGTGGCCGTGAATGACCCATTCATTGATCCTGAGTACATGGTAAGCAGAAGGCATAGGGAATGTTGGGGGGGGGGAGGAACCGGAGAGGGGCCGGGGAGAGCAGGGAGGCCAGGGCAGTACCAGGAGAGGGGAATGCTCCCATCTGCAAAGTGGGGTCTCCCTGGCATTGCTCATCCCCCGCACCCACAAGACTCAAAGCCCCCTGTCTCCTTCAGGCATACATGTTTAAGTACGACTCCACCCACGGCCGGTACAAGGGGAAAGTGGAATGCAAGGATGACCAGTTAATCGTTGACCACCTGGTGATCAGCGTCTTCCAGTGGTAAGGGTGGTGGGCTGAGGCTCGCCTGCGACCTATTAGCACAGGGGACATTGAGGTGGCCAGGGTGGATGCCAGCCTGTGACACAGGGCTCATAACTCCCCCAAACTATGTGCATATGCCTCTGGGTACTAGTTTCAAGAGAAAGCTGTTGGAGAGAGGCTGTTGGTCAGCCCAAGGTGGTCAAGAAGCACTCACCTAGAAAGAGCCCCTCTGCATGCAAAGCATGTTGTACATAACACATCTGCATGTTTTCTCACAAGCCAATCATTCAACATGATTAGAACTCAACTCTTGGTTCCCTTTCCATCCCGAAACCTATTCCTCTCCCTTCCCGGAGAAACCCGTGTCATACTCACTCAGAGAAGATAATTGAGTCAATAATTGTTTTACCTTTAGCTTTACCTTTGGTGATGTAACTCTGACTACTTATGTATTTTTCAGTGATTAAATTTATCATTGACTTTGCTTTTATGATTCTACTAGAACTACGAGTGTGAAGAACTCATACTTTTATATCTAAAAGCAATGGTAATAATGTATTAAAAATCAAAGTAAAATCATTTGATGAACCCAGTAACTCCCCTACTTAAATACACTAGAGGCTTCCCATCATGCCAGGAATATCCCAGCTCCTGATGGTCACCCCTAGCACCCTACCCCATCCCCAGCACTCCACCTCCCACCCCTGCAGCCTTTCCATCACCTCAGCCACACACCAACCACCTCGAGGAGCTGAGCAAGCATCTCTCACCCCCAGGCAATGCTGACTCCTTACTCCACCAACGTTCTTGCTTAAAAGACACATCTAGAATCACTAAGTCAATAACCTTAGGTGTTTAATATATTTCAAATGCAAACATTTTCAAGATAGTAAAAAATAAATAAAATTGGAGTTGGAGAGTATAAACCCACATTATATTTCAAAAGTAGACCTATTTCCCCCTCTACTGCTGGGAGCTGCCTGAGACTTTTACACACCCTTACACAAGCAGTCTAGCACCACCTCTGGCCCCAGGGATGATCTGCAGCCTTCCCAGAGCTCCTCTAGGCTGGTCTCCCCTCAGCCTCCAAGCGATGTGGAGATTAGAGCTGGCACAGTGGAGGAAGGGAGCGGAGGGAGGGAGCGGAGGTGAAGACTGGAGTCAGTGACAGTGGGAGAAACTGCTTGAGCCAAGTTTGAAGGGTCATGTCCTTTCCTGCCTCCACCTGGCACCATCATTTCTGCCTTGCAGGAAAAAGAAAATCTGTTTTACAATGTAAATCACCAGCTACCACAGCCCCAAGGGGGCCTCAAACTTCAGTCCCTGATGTCAGGAGCCTCTCTGGGGGGTTCTTAATTTCTTCACAGGGACCAGCCCTACCCCCTGCAGCAGGCTCCCCATTGCAAGAGTTGGTGGTAAAAACAAGAGGGGCAGGAGTACGGTTATGAGGAGCTCACTGCTGGGGATGGGAATGATGGCCTCGCCTTCCAGGGAGAAGGGAGCAATTGGGATTTCCCCCCCTCTAGGGATGGGGTTCTGAGTCTAGGGGGAGACAACAGTGTCCAAGATTAGGGGATAACAAAGAAGCACAGGCCACAGGGTGGAGCCTACCTGGGCAGCTAGGTGTATGCAGGTAAGGGGAATGATGGCTGCAGATCAGGCAGTGGGATGTCTGGTCAGCCTTTCAAATGGTCATGGTCATGAATTAGCTAGGAAGGGGAGGCCATGCAGGGGAGAGACTCACAACTGTCGCCCTCCACAGTATGCAACCCAGCGATATCCCCTGGAAGTCCGTTGGGAGCCCCTATGTGGTGGAGTCCACAGGCGTGTACTTGAGCTTAGAGAAAGCTTCGGTAAGTGGGGGGGGGGGGTCCAGGCCAGCTGGGGCAGCTGGGGGTGAGACAGCAGGAGCATCTCGTGACAACTGTGCTCCTTCCCTAGAAACACATCGAGGCAGGCGCCCAACGTGTAGTCATCAGTGCACCCTCGCCAGATGCACCCACATTTGTCATGGGGGTGAATGAAAAGGAATATAAACCTGACTCCATGAGAATTGTCAGGTAATAAGGAACCACATTCTGGAGGGCTGGTTGGGACCCGAAGGACATACCAGCCTGTGGTGAGGAGGGATCATGACCCCCACTCCTGCCTGACCCCTGGCACTGTCTCCACAACCATCTGCTTCCACTCCCCTGAGCCTTAATGGTCGCAGCATTAATGTTGCTGTTCTGGAGAACATGCTTGGGAAATGGCTCCCAAGAGCATCACTGGTGCTGCCTCCCCTCTGAGGCGCTCTGCTGATCCCCTTCTGCCCCATCCTGACTTTTCAAAAATCAGGCCTATACACATACCTCGAAAGAGGGGAGGGTGGAGGGTACTCTATGACTCTCTCACAATTCCCCTGCACACCTGGGCCCTTTCAGCAATGCATCCTGCACCACCAACTGCCTGGCCCCCCTTGCCAAGATCATCCATGAGAAATTTGGGATCGTGGAAGGGCTGATGGTAAGTTGCAGAGAGGGACTGGAACAGGAGGAAGGGTCGGGAAAACCTACCTCTTTCCCAGGACTTTTTAGCATGTGGTGGTAACAGGGAGTGGATGGTTTTGGGATGGGAGACCCCATCATGAAGTCTTTGAAAACACGTGGGCCTCGGCCAAGTCTGGATCCTGGCTTTGGTGGTGGTCTCACCAGCCTCCACACTCAGGTCACCACCCTGCGCTCAGGAAAAAGAGGCCTGGGATCTCAGTTGCAGGAAGGCCTCACCTCAGTCCTCTTCTTCCCCAAGACCACAGTCCATGCCTACACTGCCACCCAGAAGACAGTGGACGGGCCATCGAAGAAGGCCTGGCGAGACGGGCGTGGCGCCCACCAGAACATCATCCCAGCCTCCACTGGGGCTGCCAAGGCTGTAGGAAAAGTCATCCCCAAACTCCAAGGGTAAGAGGGCAGGGAGCTGCCACCAGGGTGGGGAGTACAACTCAAGGACAGAACCGGGCCCCAATCCTTGAGGAGTCTATCAGGGGAAAGCAGTGACAAGGGGAGATGGACAGAGAAATCCCTGGGTTCTGACTCCCACCTCACATGGGATTCTCCAGGAAACTCACAGGAATGGCATTCCGGGTGCCAACCCCAGACGTGTCCGTTGTGGACCTGACCTGCCGCCTGGCCCAGCCGACCCCGTACTCAGCCATCAAGGAAGCCATAAAAGCAGCAGCCAAGGGCCCCCTGGCTGGCATCCTGGACTATACAGAGGATGAGGTAAGGACCAAGGAGAGGGAAACCTAGAAGGGAGCACAGTTTCTACTTGCCGGGGAGCTACTGGCCATGTATCAGGATGGAACTTCAGGGCTGGGAAGGTAGACCTTCCTGACTTAAAGGTCTTTATGTTTATGGCTCCTTTGGTCTGAAAGTTTTTTCCCAGATTGCCAAATAGTTTCAGCACCTCCCAGTCTCTATTTCAGCCTCCCTCCACAGTAGGACCTCCTCTTTCTGTGGCCCTACATTTCACTCACTTTTGGCCAGGCCAGCATGTGTACTTGATGAAAGCAGAGATTTAGAGACTATCCTTTCTTTCATTTGCCTAGCTCCAGTAGTCTTCCAAGGACCTGGCACATAGCAGGTACTTAATACATGCTTAGTGAACAAGAGAATGGCTCTACTTTCAAACATTTGCTCCAGGCAGGCATGGCCAAGTGTCCTTCCTGTGAGGAATGGATGTCACTACCCCTTCCTTCTCAGTAGTGCCATCTCTGTGCATCCACCCTGATACTGTCTCCCAGCTTTAGCTCCCGCAAGTGCACCCTCATGCAGCTGCCAAGATCTCTTGTTTTATAACGAAATTAGTCCCAGTGCTGAAAACCTTGATGGGGTAAAACCCTGAGAACCTCCATGCTGCTGCATGATCCACCTCAGGCATTGTGCCAAGGGCCTGAGTTGACAAATCCCCTTTTTCCCCTGAGAAGATCTCTGTGCAGCCCAACCAAGCCCACCTTATTCCAGGAAGTGAGGTTTAGGTGCAGCCTCAGGGTTGTTGCAGGCCGAGTCCTCTGGTCAGTCCCACCCCTCACCCACCCACCCACCCAGCTCACTGCAGGAACAGAGCAGGGCTCCATCAGGCATTGTAGTGAATGAATGGACAGGAGACATGGGCACCTAGAAGTCCCTGCTTTGCAACCCACACTTCATCTTTGCAATTCTGACGCCCAGGTGGTCTCCACGGACTTTCTCAGCGACCCCCACTCGTCCATCTTCGATGCTAAGGCTAGCATTGCGCTCAACGACAACTTCGTGAAGCTTATTTCCTGGTAAGATCATTTCCTGGTGGCCAAAGAATGTGGAGAGACTGGGGGTAATCGGGAGGGATCCCCTGATCCCAGCCCGTCTCCTCTCGTAGGTACGACAACGAGTACGGCTACAGTCACCGGGTGGTCGATCTCCTCAGTTACATGTTCCTCCAAGACCAATAAAGCAGAGGATCCCTGCTTCCTCCACCTCCCAGTGCTCTCGGGACACAATCTGCACCTACCGTTCCCGCACTCGGCTCCTGGCGGGGAGGAGGGAGCGCAGCATGAAGGGCCTGCGCCGCTGATCAATTGTGAAATAAAAAACTCTTAAAAGACCTCGGCGACCATCTCTCCAGTCTATCCCACCCACTACTTATCGCCCCCGGGGGCCGGGGGAGCGCCCAGCCCCGGGCCCGCCCACCCGTGACGTCACCCAGAGGCGCCGGCCGGGTCTGAGTTCCCAGAAGGCCGCGCGGGCCGCGGCGGAGTCAGGTGGGCGCCAGGCCCGTGCTGGGGCGCCACCCGGCTGTGCGGACACCCGCGCTCCGAGACCCCGCCGGGCCCCTCCGCGGGCTCGGGCAGCGCCATGACGCTGTTTCACTTCGGGAACTGCTTCGCCCTGGCCTACTTCCCCTACTTCATTACGTACAAGTGCAGCGGCCTGTGAGTGCGGGGCGGCCGCGGGGCTGGGAGGACGGGCCCGGGCCGACCCCTCACCTTCCGCTCCTGCAGGTCCGAGTACAATGCCTTCTGGAAGTGTGTCCAGGCCGGGGTCACCTACCTCTTCGTGCAGCTGTGCAAGGTGAGGGCCGCCCGGACCCCACGCGGCTGGCCCCAAGCTCACCTGATCAACGGCTCCGCCCCCGCTCGGATCCCCCGGGGTGGGACCGCTCTCCTTACGCTCCCGAATACCCACAGAAGACGACTTTGAAAGGAATGGAACCTGAGGAGGAGAGGTCTTGAATCATCTTTGGCATAACACTCAGTAAAATGGAGCAAACTCCTCAACTGTGTGGTTAACAGGGATTTGGGTGCCCTTAATAGCTGTTCACTCACCCCCTGAAAGTTCACAGGGCGCTGCTAACACAGCACTTCCTGGGGCCTGACCCTGATCCCCTGTGATCTCCAAGTCACTCAAACTTCAACACCCCCGGGGACGTGACTTCTATCTTTTGTCTCCCCTGACCCTGTGATCTCGCTCCTATCTGGTGGTCCCTGCCCTACATGGCCCAAGAACCCTAAGGTCCTTTCCTCCATATACACACTAACTTCTCACCAGACCCACGTGGTTGATTCCCCGTCACCTTGAGGTGACCTCTCTGCTTTCTCAGATGCTGTTTCTGGCCACTTTCTTTCCCACCTGGGAAGGAGGCATCTATGACTTCATTGGGGTGAGTGGGGCCAGGAAGAGGAGGGAGGGAACGCAGTGGGCCTAGCACCTATGCTTACTCAAGCCTCAACCTGACCCACAGGAGTTCATGAAGGCCAGTGTGGATGTGGCAGACCTGATAGGCCTAAACCTTGTCATGTCCCGGAATGCCGGCAAGGGGGAGTACAAGATCATGGTTGCCGCCCTGGGCTGGGCCACCGCCGAGCTCATTATGTCCCGGTGTGTGCAGCAGCCTGGAGCCCAGTTTCCTGGGAAAGGACACCTGGGTTTCAAAGGGGTACTGGAGGGTGGGGGCTCAAGATTGTGGGTGCTGAGGGTATCTGGATACTAGAGAATCTCTCCCTTTCTTTCCTCAGCTGCATCCCACTCTGGGTTGGAGCCCGGGGCATTGAGTTTGACTGGAAATATATCCAGATGAGCATCGACTCCAACATCAGTCTGGTATGCAGTCTAGCTTTCTTACGTGAAAGAAAGCTGCCATATTTTCCCAAGACCTGCCCCTGACTCCCTGCATCCATCCAGGTCCATTACATCGTCGCATCTGCCCAGGTCTGGATGATAACGCGCTATGACCTATACCACACTTTCAGACCAGCAGTTCTCCTGCTGATGTTCCTTAGTGTCTACAAGGCCTTTGTCATGGAGTAAGCTGGGTGGGGTTTGAAGTTGAGTGGGTTCAAGTGGGGGTGGGTTATCTGTTCTTCCCTCATTGTGATGTTTTCCCCACAGGACCTTTGTCCACCTCTGCTCCCTGGGCAGCTGGACAGCACTGCTGGCCCGAGCAGTAGTAACAGGGCTGCTGGCCCTCAGCACCCTGGCTCTATATGTCGCTGTTGTCAATGTGCACTCCTAGGCAAGGTATCCCAGGCGTCACATACCTTTTGCCTGTCTCCAGGTTTCAGTGAAGTAAACAGTATTTGGAGATTTGTTTGTGCCTCTATTTTTCTCTCTGAAATCATCATGTCAGTACCATTCTCTCCTGGGTTCCACAGTCCTCCTCTGGCTTTAGAACCAGATAGACAAGCTGAGAACCTGCTAACACTGATAGTCTTGTGTTCTGGAAGTGATATCTCAGCCTCTTGTTTTCTCAGAATAAACTGAGGGTTTGAAGTAGATGGTATTTGAGCAGAAGCAGAGATGAGGGCCCTCAGGGAACAAATAGAGGGAAGCTTGAGTGTAGGAGAAACTTCTTGAAGGCTTCTTATGGCTTCACACTGACACTCCTTTGCATGAACCTTTAGGCTTTCAACCCCAATCTCCTCCACTGATCCACCCTTTAGCAGCTAAGAGGATCTATTTGAAACCCTCACCATACTAGTTCATCATCCCTGCTCACAGACATCTGTGGCTCCCCACTGCACACTGAGTAGCCCAACCACTTGGTTTTGTTTTTGGTAGCCCTTTAGGATCCTGAACTCTTCGGTACTCAGAGGCAGTTCTGTGGCTCAGGTCAGGTCCTGGCCTTAGTCTTCTCAGGGATGAGTACAGAAACGGCTATAATCAAAAGAGCAGAACACTTGTACCCACCAACTTGAATGTTGTCCGTGATGCCACCCTCCCTGCCCTCACTTTTCCTTGGTTTAGTGAGGCCAGTCACCTCTCCTGTCCTCTTCCCCAAAAAAAGATTTATCTGTAGCTGGGCTCTAACGTTATGCTTAGGCTCCCCCTCAGTGCATATCCTGCCACCCAGGAAGGGGGTCTTCAGCTCTGTTTCTGGTGGGATACCCCCAGGACATGGGTAGGTAATTAATTGCCCCTCCCTCCATCCTCTCATCAAGCTGTTGAACTACTGCCATAATGTTATTTAACCCTTAGGAAAGCACCTAACATACCTCTGCATCTGCCCTCAGATGGAGCAGTGCATCTAACTCTACACCTTCCTCCTTGCCCTGACAGGGTCCTTCGGGAGTGGAATAGGACAGTCAGAGACTGGTCACCTAGATTCACATGTAAAAAGGACTCCCCCTAGCCCACCTGAGTGACATGCACTGGGTTGACTTTCTCCTACGCCTCCATCTCATACCCTGCTTAACCAGTGGTACATGTTAGGACAGTAGAAGTTGCAGAAGTGACTATGTGATGATTTGCCAAGTGGGGACTCTGGTCCAAGACCCTTACTTGGCAGCTGTCACCTTGGCCTGCGTGGGGCTCCAGGAGACGCCAGAGTAGCTGGGGCTGAGATGGAGGAGCATAGGCCAGAGGCGTCAGGGTCGTAGTGAGAGAAGCCTGGCTGGCACTGATGTGGTAGGGAAACTAGGGAGGTGCTGCCTGTCAGTCTGGGAGAGAAGGTGTGAACTGACACCTTGAGGATGAGTTCATGGGACAGGGGAGATCAGTTGTCAGACCTTGAGGTGGAAATGGCTTGGCCTTGGCAGCAAAACGACTGCAACGAGTTCAAGGGGCTTGTGAGATGGCAGCAGTCAACAGGAGCCCTGTCCCAGAGGCTCTAAAGGCTGTGCTGGAGAATTAGCATGGCAGTGGGGAGCCATCGAGAGTTCTAGGCAGGGGAAGACAGGCAGATTCAGCTTGAGGAAGAGCTCTGACACTGAGGAGAGAGAGACTGAGACCAGAAGGTCAGGGCTGATAGAGGTTGGAGGAGTGTGGCTAGAAGCAAAGTTAAGAGGTAGTAGTGACCAGTATTTATTTTCCCAGTGGGCGGGGGCATGACAGGCAAGGAAGGAAGGAGTGACAGGTTTGAGATGTGTCCTAGAGGGAAGGAGCCGCACTGATGGCACAGGAGCGAGTTTAGAGGGTGCAGAGGCCAGTGTGGTACCCCTGGGAAATGTGAGTAAAGCTGGAGGCAAGCTAACAGGGGCTTCTATGAGAGAACTCAGGCTGCTGGGGTAGGGTACAGGATGGGGGGGATGAGGGGCAATGTGGTGAAAAGGCCCAGACTCAAAGGGATTAGAAGAGGGTATCATGGGGTAAGGATGGGACTTTGCAGCAGCTAGAGAGGCAGCTTCTTGGGTGAGAGCTATGAGTGCCTCAAGGAAGTAGCCCAAGCAGGACACTGGTTGCAGGGGCAAAGGGAGAACAAGTGCAATCGAGAGCTAGTAGAGACGCCAGTGGAATGTGGAGGGACTGCTTGATGTGGAAAAGATTGACACCAAAAGAGAGAATAGGCGCGGAGAGGAGGACCCAAAGGTGGTAGTCTGACTAGTGGGGTGGGTAAAGGCACCCCCATTCACCTTTGCTATAATCCTTGGCAAGAAGGATTTTTATCCCCCAGGGAATACTGAGTACCTGCCACGTGCCAGGCTGTGTCTAGGAACTGGAGACAGCCCTGACCAGGGAGCTGCAAAGTGGAAGGATGGAGGGACCCCAGGCAATCAAAAAACACTTAAAATGGCGCCCACTACTGAGTAAAGGACTGTCCACGAGAGCTTGTTTATTGTGCCATGCAGACAGTGTGTTCCAGGAAGACCCCCGAGGCGATCCTGAGGAAAGCGCACTTGCAGGGGCTGCTGGCTCCCACTCTCATCAAAGCCCTGCCAGCCCAAAGAGAAGCTCCGAGGGGCTGTTTCTCCAGGATGTGCCCCCTGGCGGGGCAAGGGGAGAGCGTAGGGTCCCTCTGGGTTGAGGCCAAGGTGCCATGGGCTGCCAGAGCAGATAGCAGGCTCAGGCTCTGTTGCTCAGCGGTTGTGGTAGCTGACTGGAGAGGTCCCCTAGTCCAGCCCCCACCTGTCTATGGTGAATGCAGAGAGGACTTGAAGGCAGTAGTCTCGCTAGTAGTAGAGTTCCTTATCCCACCAGCCTAGGGAAGAGAGAAGGGAGGCTCAGGTTTCCAGGGATGTGGGTCAAGTGGGGCCAAGGACTAAGGTCATGGATGGGTGGTGGTTGGATGGCCAGTGCCAAGGATGCAGAGACTGAGTGCTGAAGATGGAAGTCCAGGCAGCTTCTCTGAGGATGCCGCAGCCCCACCCACACTCCCAGGCCCCCCAGGGTTCACACTCACTCCCTGGGCAACAGCGAACTCCCAGTTTCCGGATCTCATCATAGACGAAGATGAGGAGGCCGAAGGGCATGGGCACCAGCCACCACTGGTACCTGGAGGCACGGGCATGACGACCAGGTGAAGGCTAGTCCCAGGGCTGGGCTCCAACCCCCTCCTCTGCTCACACCTCAACCCCTCACCGAATGGGCATGAAGTTGAAGATGTTGGGCATCCCCGGACAGTAGCACAGGAAGCAGCCAATGCAGACCTGGAACACGATGGCGATCACCAGGATCTTGTTCCTACAGAGGGGCAGGATAGGTTCAGAGCGGAGGACTAGACATAGATGGGCCTTCAGGGTTGGGAACCATGTGGAAGCGAGGATGCTGGGCCAGAGGGGAGGGCAGGTGTCCCCACAGCGAGCCCCCTGCTCTCCAACAGCAGGTGTGGTGGGATAACTGGCCCCGCCAGCTGAGAAGCGCGTGGCAGGAGCTCCTGGCCAGTTCTTGAGAAGAACTGTTACCACCTGGCACATCTGGGCCGGTATTTGCTGACTGGGACAAGCCCTGGCTGGGATTTGATGGGGGTTGGGACCAGGGCCTAGAGGCAGGGTGGGCGGGCCGGGGACACCTGAAGAAGCCCTGCTGGAAGGCGGAGAGGCGGCGTGTCTTGCGGATGAGGACGTCAGCGATCTGGCACATCTCAATGCTGATGAAGAACACAGTGTAGCAGGTGTACTGCTGGTACAGGCGCTGCCCGAATGTCTGGGAGCGGGGTAGGGGGGAAACAGAGCATCTGGCTGAGCACCTCTGCAGCCAGCCCACACTCGGGCTTTGGGCCACGTGCCCTAGATGTTTCCCCTTGCATCCCAGGCTGGGGCAGTGGGGAGAGGAAAGCCTGGATCTGCCGGTAGGCAGGACCCCGGAGTGGGAGACCCAGAAAGCTCGGTCTAACAGTGTGGCTGTCAGCACCTGGCAAACAGCAGACTAGTCGCTCGCTGTCACATGGAAGGGGCGACACAGAAGGTCCTGAGCGTTCAAAAAGTGCCTGGGAACTGGGACTCTGAGGCAGTCACTGCAGAGGCCAGTGACTCCAAGGCCGGAGAGAGGCAAAAAGTGAGTGAAGCAGCCCAGCAGGGAACAGGCACATGCCCCATTTAGGGAGGCAGCCACCATCCAGCTCGTTCCTATTTTTAGTGCCAGCTCTGTGACATTTGACTTGTGCCAGGCACCAGCTGTTTCAGGTGCATCATCTTACCGAATCCTCCCAGTAATCCCCTGGGTGGACTCAGACTCCAGCATGCCTCAGCTTCCCCAGAAGACAGGTTAAAACCAGTTTCTGACCTGGGAGGTCCAGGATGTGGGGCTGAGGATTTGCATTTCAAACAAGTTCTCAGATGCTGATGCTCCTGGCCAGGGGGCCACACTGAAAGTCACTGAGACTGACAATAGTAATTGCTCCACTTTACAGGGGGGAAACTGAGGCACAGAGAGACAAATCAACTTGCCCTGGGTCACAGAGCTGTGAGGGACAGTGGCAGACCATGAGCCTGGGCAGTCTGGCGCCAAGGTCTGCATTCTCAACCATTAACAGTAAATGTTTAAGGAAAACATCCCTGATCTGCATCACTGCAGGGCAAGCCTAAAACACCTGCAAGGCCCTCTGTCCCCTTGCTGTCATTATAGCCGGCCACACATGCAAATACATATACAGGCAACGGTACAGGGAGAACAGGGGCTTGGTCCATCCTGAGACAGTCGCCACCACCAGGACAGGGCAGGACTCTTCTGCAGCTGGGATCAGCAGAGCAGGAGTCTGGAGCTCAAGGTGGGGGTAGGAAAGACCCCTGATCCCAAGCCTGGTAGAGTCTGGGTGTCCAGGATGCTCTCTCTGAACTCAGACCCACACAGGGAACCGAGTGGGGTTCTCCCACAGGGGGTGACATTGAAACCAAGGGAGCTTGGGCATGGGGTGCACAGGCTCACCCACTCCTGGCCATAGCTATCCTGCAGATCCTGCAGGTGGTGGTCCTCCCACTGCGGCCGCAGCCCCACACACAGCAGTGGGAACCAGCCTTCCTGGGCCATGGCCGTGAAGTAGTCTGTGAAGCCGGCAAACGACTGGATGGCACCTTTGGGAGACAGGACACAACACAGTGATGGGAGACGGTAGCAGATGTGGAGAATAGAGACAGAGATCGGGGACCCAAGAGAGACTGATGGGGACATAAGAGACAGGGCACAGAGAGAGCCAGTCGGGACAGAGATAGACCCAGAGAACCCAAAAACAGAAGGAAGCAACGACCCAGAGACAGGCCTGAACAGAGCCGCCAGGAACGGGCCGGGGGCTGCAGATCATCATGCACAGAAGAGGACTTGGAACAACAGAGACCAGTGCAGACAAGTAGACCCAGAGCAAGCCTGAACCTAAGTCAAGGCAGGAGCTTCTAGCTGGAGAGCCCTGCTGCCTGCCCTGCAGGCCTCACCGATCTGGAAGTAGGAGTAGGCAGCCAGGGGCTCATTGACCAATCGGTCACGCTTGGGGTTCCGTGGGCGCAAATGCATGATGTCACTCTCGGCCTTCTCGTAAGCCAGGGACACAGAGGGAAACTGGCCAGAGTAGAAGGAGCGAGTAAAGGGTTTTGCACAGACCCCTGTCCTCAAGTCTCTGGAGTTCCCCCTCCCACTCCCTCCAGCAGCAGGGATAGGACAGAGACCTGCCGAGACCACCCGCACACCTGTCTGGACAGCCCGGATCAGCCTGGTCCTTACAGAGTGTTGGCATGCCCAGTCCACGTCTGTGTCCATATCTGTCCTGCTCATCTCTCAGAACATCTACCCTTATCTCATATTCTCGCTCTCTCTCCTGCTCTGTGAACATGTGTCTCCCTTCCTCTCTCCCTCCCTCTGCATCCAGAAGAATCCATGGGGTCTCTGTCATCATGTGTGTCCATGGGTTCTGGGTGGGGGGCGGGGCTATGGACTCACAATGTCAGTGCAGAGTTCTATGAAGAGGATGGTGATGCAGCCGAGGGGCAGGGGCACGCTGACGGTGATGTAAATGAGGTAGGGCGTCAGCTCAGGGATGTTCTTGGTCAGTGTGTAGGCAATGGACTTTTTCAGGTTGTCAAAGATCAGTCGGCCTGTGAAGATACCTGGGGCAGCTCAGCCTCCTCACAACCCACCTCCTCCCATGCCCCTAGGCACACCCTGCCTCTGACCCGCACGGACCCTGCTCCACGCCCGTGACAATGGAGGCAAAGTTGTCATCCAGCAGGATCATATCAGCTGCATTCTTGGCCGCATCAGAGCCAGCAATGCCCATGGCCACGCCAATGTCTGCCTTCTTCAGGGCTGGGGAGTCATTCACACCATCCCCTGTCACAGCCACAATTGCTCCCTGCAGGGAGTAAGTGCAGGTGGGCAGATGGTCAGCAAGAGGCCAACCCAGGGCCAGCCCACCCCTTCTGCCTACCCTCCTCCACAGGGGCGCACCAGTCGCTGGCAGCTCTCCACAATCACCAACTTCTGCTGGGGGCTGGTGCGAGCAAACACCATCTCGGGGTGAGTGCGCAGAGCCTCCACCAGCTCAGATGGGTCCATGTCCTTCAGCTGCATGCCATTGATGACGCAGGCACGGGCATCCCTGCGGAGGGAGGAGTGAGGCCACCACTGGCACTTCCATCTGCATGAGGTGTGGAAAGACTCAGGAGGAGGACCAAGAAGGGCTGAGAGGGGCTTACTTTCGATTAACCTGGTCCACAGGCACACGGAGTCGAGCAGCAATGTCCTCCACGGTCTCACTGCCCTCCGAGATGATGCCCACGCTGGCTGCAATGGCCTTAGCCGTGATGGGGTGATCCCCTGTCACCATGATCACCTGTGTGTGGGGGTGAACCAACCAATCTTGATCCCTCAAGATCAGCTCAATCTCCCTCCCCAGTGAACACATCTGTTGATGCATTCATTCACTGATTCGATGGCATGACCGCCTGCAATGTGCCTGGGAAACAGGAGAAACAGAACACCAAAATCCCTACCCTCGTGGAGCTGTCATTCTAGTATAAGAGGCAGAAAATAAAGAAATGGTGTAGCAAGTTGCAGGAGAAAGGGGGTTAAATGGACAAAGGGGATGGCAAGTTGGGAGAAGTGGTTTACTTTTAAGTATGTCCAGGGAAAGTCTCTTTGGGGAGGTGACTTTTGAGCAGAACTGAAAGGTGAGAGAGTTGGCCATTTGGAAATTGTGGGGAAGAGTGTTCTGGCATAAGGAACAGTCAATGCCAAGACCCTGAACTAAAAATGTGTCTGAGCACAGCAGGGAGGCTGGCATGACTTGAGAGGAGTGGGCAAGTGGGGAGGCTAAGGGATGAGCTTAGAAAGGTCACAGGGCTTGGATCTTATAGGGCTTTCAAGAACTTGGGAAGAACTGGCTGATGCCTGATCAGCATTGGCTCACCCACCCTTGATTTGTTTGGGGGGAGTTACCCCTCTCTCCAGATGGAAGTGAGGTCCCTGGTCAAGATTTAGCAAGTAAGCCCACACCTAGCAAATGAAGATAGTTCATCCCCCAGCCATTGCGACTGGTTCAAGATGTATATATAACTCAACTGCTGCCAATGCAAAAGAGGCACTCTTTTCCTTTGGGGTCACTAGCCAGGTGGGGTATAATTCAGAGCTACTGAAGGGTGTCACCTCTGCCCAACAAAATGGAGGAGCAGCTTGAAAATAAAGCCAGTAGAGAGAAATGCAGAGTGGAGACATGAAGAAAGGCAAAATCCTAATGACACCGAACTTGTGGATCCAGCTATACCTGAAGTTTCATTCCCCAAAATTTGTTAGTTTCATAAACCGGAATATATTGGTAGGTTTCTGTAGGTTTTTCTGGTAGATTTCTGTCATGAATTCATCAACCCAAAACACTGTCATCCTCTTCCCCACCCCTGCCCGGTCCTCTCCCCAGTGGCATACCCGGATGCCTGCCGTGCGGCACTTGAGCACAGCATCAGGGACAGTGGCCCGGGGAGGGTCTATCATAGATACAAGTCCCGCAAAGCACAGCTCACTAGTTGGAAAGTTCATGGCCTCCACGTCGAAGTTAAAGCCAGGTGGGTAGTCCTTCTCATTCAAGTAGAGCTGGCAGAAGCCTGACCGGAGAACAGGTAGATCAGAGAAATGGGTGAAATAACCCAGGCTCCTTGCACCAAACACCTGTGGAAGCCTGACCCTGTGCCAAAGCTCACTCTCAGCATCTGATCCATCTTCATAATCACCCTGAGCTACTAGCATCTCTGCCTGGCAAATGAAGTTTAAAAAGGGAACTCTGGCTAAAGGTGACAGAGCAAGGCAAGTCAAAGACCCAGAATTGGACCAGAGGTCTGTGTCTTCCAAAGTTGAAACAAGGATTTAGGGAAATTTAAGGAGTCAGGAGAAAATTTGGCAGAGGTTTGCGGTCAGGACAAGGATTAGGAAAAGTCATGAGTTGAGGAAGGGCCTGGGGATGATGATCAAAGGGTTGGGAGGCTGAAAGAGGTAAAATCGAGAACAGGTTATTTAATTGGGGCAAGATCGGGGGCAGGAGGAAATTAAGGGCTCAGGGGCAGAATCAGGATGAGGAAGCCGGAAGACAGGTTCTAAAAGGGTAAGGATCACGGCAGAAATAGGTCAATGGTCAGAGGAACAGAGAGGTCGGGGTCAGGGCTGGGCCGGAGGGTCCGCAGAGTGTGTGCTGGCCTGCCCGCAGCCTTTCCCATCTACCCCGCCACGGGCATCTCACCAAGCACACGTTCGCCCAGGCCCCCCAGGCTGAGATAGGCCGTCTGAAAGGCCTCACGCCATTGCTCGTCTAGCGGTAGCTCCTGGCCCTTGATGAGGATGGAGCTGCAGCGCTCCAGCACTCGCTCGGGGGCGCCCTTCATCACCAGCACGTGGCGCTGGTCCCGCGGGTCATCCAGGGTGTGGATGGATAGCTGTGGGCGAGGGAGGGGCGCGGGGGGGAGGGGCTTGGTAAGTAAAAAGGCTGGGAAGGGTGGGGCTGGCCATGTGCCGGGAGCACCTGGTGAGAAGACCCCAAGGGCGTGAAGGTGAGGGGCTGGCTGGCGGGTGGGCGCTGGGTGGAGACTAAGGTTTGGGGCGGGGCTCTGGCCGTATCCAGCGTCCTGGAAAACGCACTGGACAGATAAGTATTTGCATTGCAAATACTCCCCAAGTGAAGCCTACAGTCAAGAACGAGCGCCCCGGACGCAGGGGCTGTGGGCGTGGCCTGGCCGTGGGCGCGCTTTGGCTCTGGGGGGTCACGAAGTGTGGCTGACGTTTGCCTCAGGAAAGGTAGGGGACCTAGGGCTAAGGGTGCGGCCTAAAGTGGGCCGGGTGAGTGCGGCGGGGCTGGTCTCCGGGCCGGGCGGCGGGTGCTGCACACCTGAAACTTGTTGGTGGAGTTGAAGGGGATCTCGCAGACTTTGGGGAAGCGCTCGCGGTAGCCCATGGCGTTGCCTAGCGTCAGCTCCGAGAACTTGAGCAGCGCGGTCTCGGACGCGTCCCCGATCACGATGCGCTGGGAATGGGGTGGGGGTGGGAGTCAGGAGCAATCCCGGGACCTCAGGCTCCCGGAACCACACACCCCCCCTCCCAGGCGCCCGGGCTCTCACCTTGGGCACAGGCACCGAGTCCTGACCCGACTTGAAGGCAGCTCGGTTGCACAGGGTGAGCACGCGGCACAGAGCCCGCCAGGTCTCTGAGGATTGGTCGAAGGTCTGCCCTGGAAGGCGGAAGTCAGGTTGGGGCCGTCCCCAAGCTGCGGCTTTCCCACAGCAGCCCAACCCTCCCCCCTAGATTCAGTCAGGACTGGAACTCTCCCAGATCTACATGGCGCCCAAATGCCTTCTCATACCCTCCGAATCCTCTGCAGACCCAGCATGCAGGCTCCGACTAGAGGGGGTACCAAACCCCCTCGGAGACCTAGGGCATAGCCCCCACCAGACCTGGCCCTCACCCCACCCCACAGGGGTGGAGGCCCTCTCCCTTACAGCAAAGCAACCTCAGCCGCTGTCTGTCTGGGCGGCCGTCATCTACTGGACCCCAGCCCTGCCCCAGCCCACACCTGACTGGTCCTCTGTGGTGTCAGCTGTGTGGATGTGGTTGTCGAACCACAGATGGGACACGGTCATGCGGTTCTGGGTGAGGGTCCCCGTCTTGTCGGAGCAGATCACGGAGGTGGAGCCCAGCGTCTCCACTGCCTCCAGGTTCTTGACAACACAGTTCTTGCTGGCCAGCCGCTTGGCTGTCAGGGACAGGCAGACCTGGGGGTGGAGGTAGAGAAGGCAGGCCTCAGGACCAGTCCTTTTCCAGCCCCCTGTCCTCCTCACAGCTCTGGGGGTCCAGAGCTGCATGCATGCAGAATTCCTTGGCAAAAACCAGGGTTTGTCTTCTGTTTCCATCGGCCTCTGCTTTCTGCTTGGGAAGCCTCCCTAACCTGCCCAGATAAGCCCCTCTCCAAGTCTAGGTGTGTAAGGTCTCTTATCAGAATCAAAATGGCAAACAAATATTCTCTTGAGACTCCTCTGGGAGAGGCTGTGGCCTGGGGACTGATGGTTGAAGGTTGAGTCCTTGGTGGTTGCTGGTAGGTGGAGAGGCAAAGATGCAGGCATTAGGGTGGGGAAGAAAGATGCTGGCAAGGGGGGTGGGGGAGTGGGAGGTAAGTGGGTAGATGAACAAATTGGGAAGTGAGGGACACTGGATCAATGAACAGACAGGTGAACAGGCCTCTCAGCATCCGCAGCCCTCTCCTGCCTCCCCAACTCACCGTAACAGTGGCCAGCAGCCCCTCGGGCACATAGGCGACCACGATGGCCATGAAGAAGACCATGGCCCGCAGGAAGGTGTAGCCGATGCACATGGCCACCACAAAAAAGGTGGCCCCGAACAGGATGGCCAGGCCTGCGATGATGTCCACAAAATGTTCGATCTCAATCGCTATGGGCGTCTTCTCGTTTTCCACTCCGGAGGCCAGGGAAGCGATGCGTCCGATGATGGTGCGGTCACCCGTGTTCACCACCAGGCCCTGGGCTGTGCCTGCAGTGGGGCCGAGAAGGCGTCTCAGGCCGCTGGGCAGCACTGGGGGTGCACAGTATGCAAACTGGAGAGGGTGAAGATGCAGAAGGCAGTGTGACCTGGGAAGGCAAGAGTGGGAGCTAGGGAGCAGGGTGAATAGATAGGCGGCAGCCAGAAGTGGGGAGTCAGGGACAGATGCAGCAGAAGAGGGCAGGGAGGCAGTGCTGGGCTTGGAGGCATGCAGTCCACTGGGCCTGCGGGCAGGCGGCTCACAGACCCTCGAGGCACATGGTGGAGAAGAAGGCGATGTTGCGGGTCTCCAGGGGGCTCTCATGCGTGCATTCAGGTGAGCGGGTCTGTGGCTCAGACTCTCCGGTCAGCGAGGAGTTGTCCACCTTACAGCCCTGGGCCTGGAGGATGCGGATGTCGGCCGGCACCCGGTCCCCGCCTTTCATCTCCACCAGGTCGCCCACAACCAGCTGATCGGCGTTGATCTGGAACTTGTCCCCATCTCGGATCACGGTAGCTTGCTGTGGGGTGGGGGCACTGGAGTTGAGGGGCGCCGTGGGGGGCAAGGATGGCTGACACCGTGGGAATGTGTGGGGTGAGAAGTGGAGAGAGAGGAGGACGTCTGGGGAAAGATGTGGGCCATGGGGGAGGAGGTGTTGGGTCTGATGGGAGCTGCCCAGGTAGAGTGGAGTCTCTGCAACTTGGAGTGGCCTGGGGTTGGGGCCCCACCTGGGGCACGAGGTTCTTGAAGCTGGCAATGATGTTGGTGCTCTTAAACTCCTGGTAGTAGCCGAAGCAGCCCGTGACCACGACCACGGCGATGAGCGCCAGTGCCAGGTACAGCTGTGGACGGGGAGGGCAGCCACTCAGGTTACCATCCGGCTGGACACTCCCTGGCCCCCTGGCATTCTTGGGGTTCCTACTTAGGAACCTCATGCCCTATCTGCCATGCCTGTGGCCTCTCTCCCCCTGTTCTTCCTACCCCACTTGCCCCCGGCCTCCCCACATTCCCAGTGTCTCATGTCCCGCTGGCTCATATTCTCAGTCTTTGGCATTCTCCATCCTGTGTCGCCACATCCTGGGACTTGCACCCCCACATCACCATGCACTCTGGCCATAGTATAGTGTTCCCTTTTCCTCTGCCCCCCAGGACTTGCGCTCCACATGTTCTCAGGTTCCCATTTCCCATATTTCCTGGGTCCCAAGTTTCACACTCTGTTTTTATAACCTTTGTGCCAACCTCTGTGTCCCCACTGCCTCATAGTTCCTGTGCCCTCAGGTCCCGGTTTTTGCAGGTCTGTGCTGTGGATTTTAGGGCTCCTACTGTGTCCGCCAGTGTCTAATGCTCTGCATTTCAAGCACCCATGTCCAATGTCTCCCATGTCTCTGTACATCTCAGTCCCTGCAGCTGTGTCATCTGTCCTATGGCTTTTCAAACCCATGTCCGATATTCCATGCCCCGAAGTCCCGTGTCCCTTGTCCTGACCCGTTATACATCCCGTGGCATCTGCTCCCACAGCTGGCCATCCTGTCTCTGTACTTCTGTGTACTCTCTCCGCACTGCAGTCCCTTATGTCCCCATGCCCTTGTGTCCCATGTCGGAGACACAGCGTCCCCTTTGCCCTCTGCCCATGTCCTCTTGTCCTTGTTCCCCATGGATAAGCACTGTGTGTCTTTGTCTTTTTTCTTCACCTTTTTTTTTTCATCTCTGGGACAGATTCTCCCATGTCCCACTGACCTTGATCTCCATGACCCAGACCTCAAGAACTGCCTTCCCATGTCTCCATACAGTCATTCCACACTCCTCACATCCTGAGTCCCCTGTTCGGTGTCCCCTGGGCCCCGTGCCCCCACACCCACCACTCACATTGTCGTCGGTGGTGAGGTCACCCTCACTGGCCTGAATGGCAAAGGCAATGAGGCAGATGGCCGCAGCCACCCACATGAGGCACTGCAGCCCTCCTGCCAGCTGCCTCGCAAACTTCACATACTCCGGGGTGCCCTTGGGCGGCCTCAGTGCGTTGGGTCCATCCCGCAGCAACAGCTCTGCCGCCAGGCTGGCAGACAGGCCCTAGGGATAGGAGGGGGGGGTGGCTGCTGGGAGGGCCTCCTCACTAACACCCCTCAGTGGGGCGGATCCTCCATCACTGTCATGACTGTCTCTTTCCCCTCATCCCCCTCCCTTTCCCCCACTTTCTCCTCTTCCTCCCTGTCCCTTCCTCTTGTCTCTGCCCTGGTTCTCTCCCTTCACTTGATCTTAGCCCAAAGGCCGAGAAGTGATTGCTTCCCTCTCTTCTCTCTTTTCCTCTGTTCCTTTTTCTCTATCTCTGCCTGTTGGGCTCTTTCTCTTTAATGCTTTTCTCCCTTTCCTCTCTTCCTCTCCCCTTTTCTGAGTCCCTCTACCACCCCACCACCCCCTGCTCACCTTGGTGGCGCTGGTCCTGTATTTCTGTTCCAGCTCGGCCACTGACAGCTGGTGGTCATTCTGTGTGGTGGGTACAAGACACTCACTGTCCCTCTAGGGTTCTCACTGGCCCCCACCCTGCTCTTTACATGCCTACCCCGTCATATCCCTTTCCCCGCCAGCAGGCCCATGCTCACGATCTCCATCTCCTTCTTCATATTCTCCAGCTTATCCTTCTTCTTGCCCCCACCACCATCTGCCTTCTTCTTGTTCATCTCGTAATTCTCCTGGGAGGTGGGGAGAGGGGACACATCAGATTCCGGTGGAACCCCTACTTCCAGCTGCTAGCCTCTGACCCCTGCCCCTGGGCTCCACTCACTGTCTTCCCCATGGTGCCTGGTGCAGATGGCTGCCCTTCTTCGCCAGGACAGAGCCTGGGGTCTAGATCAGTCTTAATATACCCAAGAGGGAGGAGGCACAGCAGGGTTGGCCTGATTACAGCTGATTACAGGGCTCCTTGGGGTGACCTCCAGGCCTGGGCATTCCCTACTGGACTGCCCCTACCTATCCAGACACCACCCATTGCTGAGATCAGGCCCCACAGGGAATACCCAGTGTAAGGACAAGAACAGCCTGTGTGGTCACACATGTGCCAGGCAACGTGTGAGGGCTCCATGTCTTGGCTCATCTAACTTCATGACAATTCTTCCCTTGCCTCTTGCAGATGGGGAGTTAGGCAACTAGGGGTTAAGTCATTTGCCCACTGTACATGGCGGTCTCGGGGCTCAGAGGCAGGCACATCGGCTGCAGTGTCCTATTTGGGGGCCTAGCACATGCCCAGCCCCAACAGGGAAGGCTGCTCATGGCAGCTGGAGTGAGGGCCATGGTTGGGGAAGAGCATACCCACATGCTGGGGCTCCCCTGTGTGGTTGGCTCCAATGTCCCAGTAGCTGCTGACAGCAGTCCTGTAAAGCTCAGCCTCCCATCAACCCCTGCCCTGTGGATCAGGAAGCCAAGGCAGAGTGGTGGTTTGTTTTTGTTTTTGTTTTTTTTTTTTGAGACTGGGTCTCGCTATTTTTGCCCGAGGAACTGCAGGCTCATGTTGCCCGGGGTACCACGGACTCAAGCAATCCCCAGCCTCAGCTTCCCAGGTAGCTGGGATTACAGGCGCGTGCCACCGCACCCAGCTATTTTTTGAGACTAGGTCTTGCTGTGTTGCCCCAGGTGGGACTCGAACTGAGATCCCTAGCCCCAGCCACTTCATAGGCTGAAGCTTATAGGCATGAGCCACCATGCCTGGCTGAATAAGATTTTGATGACTTAATATTGGGGGTAGGATTCCCACTCAGGTGGGACCCCCAAAGTCAGGCTCTCAGACCACCACACCAGTGAAAATCCTCAGATGTCACAGCACAAAGGTGACCTCAGAGACCCTGTGAAGATAGCACTAGCATGCCCATTGTTCAGGGGGAAAACAGACTTGGGGAGGCACAAGGAGAACCCTGGAGATGCTCCACACTGGCCCTCTAGCTGTAGCCATCACAGCTCTCAGCATTCCCCTGACCCACCGTGGACCTGCCAGGTGGGGAACCTAAGGTGCTAAGTGGGAAAAGGTCATACATATCCAAGGGTCCTGGCTCAAGCCTGGTACTTGGTCCAGCTTTGAGATCTGGGGACTCCCCAATAAACCCTCCAAGCAGGGTCCTCTGTAAACCATCGGGAGGGATTAGTGGAATGCCGGGTCTTGGTATCTCATGCTTGTCTCCACGAGTGTGTTTGATAAGGTAATTGCCTTGGCAATGTCCTTCTCCAGGCAGGTCACCTGGGAAAGTCGAAACTCTTGATCTCCCGCCTAATCCCACCCTGTTGGTCATCCCAAGAGAGGGGCAGGGGTCTGCAGTCACACTGCATGCTGTGCACCGAGCCTGCTAGCTCACCGGAGGGCTGCATCCCACAGAGCCATACTGGGAAAGTTTGCGTCAGTCCTCTGCTCTCAGCCCTCCAAGGGCTCCCCTTATCTCAGAATAAATTCCACAGTCAGTCCTGCAAGATCCCAACTGGCTCACCTCTCCTGGCTCAGACTTTATTATGCTTCC
>PVHY01016432.1:0-33761 GCA_004024945.1 Uropsilus gracilis
TAAACACACACACACACACACACACACACACACACACACATTTACCAGATATCGGAAGAGAACAACAGGCCAAACAACCAACAACTGAACATCAACTTAACCAACCAACAATTTGCAGAAAAATGGGAGGAGTGACTGAAGGGGGAGATACAGAGAGGGGATATGGAGGGAGGAGGAAGGATCAATTAATGCACAATTGTGACAAATCAATAAAATGAATTTTTTAAAATTGAAAAAAAAAAAAAAAACAACATTTACTACTATAAATCCCAAACTCTTCAACAAAGGAGAAGGAAAATATACAATTCTTATTTCTCAAATGAAATATTGGAAAACCAATACAAATTAATGATGAAAGTGAATATGTAAAATTGTGTAGATTGATGTACACTCCTTACTCTATGCACTTTCCAAGTTCTGTACTAAGAGGTTCCAAGCAGAGGGGTTGACCCAGCTTGTGGCATAGAATCCTATATATAATCTTCAAATTTCCCAGAATCTCCACTCATATCTTTCTGTAGCACTAAAAACATCCTTCATGGAGAGAAGGAGCTATTTATTTGTTCTGGGCATTTTACTGACAGGTTTTTAAACTAAATATTTTGTCCTAGATATCCAAAGAGAGAAACTAAAATTTCACTCATTCTTTAAAAAAAAAATCATGAACTCTCTTCTATGAAATTAAAAAAAAAAAAACAGTAAGAACTCATACTCAATAAGTTTGTCGATTCTAGTTCTTTTAAAATAATTATTGATTATTATGGCTTTGTAGTATAGTTTGAAGTTTGGAATTGTAATACCTCCATTTTCTTTTTTTCTGGTCAGGAGCCTTTTTGATATTCGAGGTCTTTGTTATTCCATATGAATTTCAGTAATTTTTGTTCTATCTCTTTAAAAAATGTCATTGGGATTTTTATTGGGATTGCATTGAATCTGTAGATTGGTAGGATGGCCATTTTGATACTATTAATTCTTCCAATCCATGAACAGGGAATGTCTTTCCATTTCCTTATGTCTTCTTCTATCTCTTTTAGCAGCATTCTAAAATTTTCTTTGTATAATTCTTTTATGTTTTTTGTTAGGTTTATTCCCAAGTATTTATTTATTTTTTTTTTTTTGGTGCGATGGTAAAGGGGAATGGTTTTTCTGATTTCTTCTTCTTTTATTTGACTTTTTGCATATAGGAAAGCCACTGACTTCTGTGTGTTGATTTTGTATCCAGCTACCTTATTGAACTGGTTTATTATTTCAAACAATCTTTCTGTGGATTTTTTGGGGTTTTCTATATAGAGAATCATGTCATCAGCATATAATGATAGCTTCAGTTCCTCTTTTCCTATTTGTATCCATTTTATTTCTTTCTCTTGCCTTATTGCCCTAGCTAAGACTTCCAGTACAATGTTAAAGAGTAGTGGGGAGAGTGGGCATCCTTGCCTTGTTCCAGATCTTAATTGAAATGATTTTAGTTTTTCTTCATTTAGGATGATGTTTGCCATAGGCTTGTCATAGATGGCTTTTATTATGTTGAGGTATGTTCCTTTAATCCCCAATTTTTCAAGGGCTTTTATCATGAATGGATGCTGGACTTTGTCAAATGCTTTCTCTGCATCTATTGATATGCTCATGTGGTTTTTGTTTTACCCTTTGTTGATGTGATGACTTGAGGAAAAGTCAAAACCAGCTAAGCACCAAACTGAAGCATACAACTGTGATCAGGAGGGAAAGGGGGGGAGTGGGAGGAAGGGGGGGTAAATCCCTAGGATTACAATGATGTGAAATTTACATATAAATAAAGAAAAAATAAAATAAGAAAAAAATTAAAATAATTACTGACCATCAAACTAAATAATTTAAGCAAAATAAATTACATGTAATTGATCTTTTTTATATTAACTTTTAAAATCTTAATATTTCAAAAATCCTAATAAACTGAATCTGTTAATATCCCAATTGTGGTTTTAGAATCATTTATAAACTCTTTAACAAGATTCAAAATAAAAACTGAGTGCTGTTTGAGTTTGCCATGTGTAGGGAATTAAGGAACAGAGTAACTTCTCTGCCCATGCAGTGAACCTTGCATAATTTCATTATTAAGGGAATACTGTTGGCTAAAATGCCATAGATACAGAGCACAAAGGCAAGGGAAAATATAAACTAGACATCTGGATGCTGGGAGAAAAAAAAACACATAATGGGGGAAATTCAGAAAGCTCTTTCTTATTTTCTACAGTCAGATCTGTATTGGAATATTCATTCTATGCTGGACTCGACAGGAAGATAAAGAGGTTGAAGAGATTTGGGAGGTGAGCTCTGAACATGATTAAAGGATTGGACTAAGAGGGGGGAAAATGAACAAATCATAAAGCTTGGAAAAGAAGAAAGTTCCGTATAAAATGACTTCCAAGTATGGGACTGATCATGAGACAAAAATGGAAACTCAACTGTTTTTCATTTCCAGTATGAAAGGTAACAGGTGGGACTAAATATGAGTATTAAGGTTGCCAAGAGTTTAGCAAGTCAGGAGCTGCAGTGCGTGCAGCAACCAGTTGTGATATTTCAATCCACACAGGCTGTAAAGTAGGGCAATAGTAAAGGTAAATGTGTCATCTCAACTGGAAACTACAATAAAATGAGTATGCATTGGGGAAGGAAGGAACTCTTCTTCAAGCAGGAAGCAATACATACAATAACTTGTAGGATAATCCAAATGTGTGAATTAAAATAGCCCTGGATCTATTCTGCATGGTTTGTACATGGCTTTTCCATACTAGCCTGCCCGTGGTACTTACCCTCCCTGTTTTTCCATTTCCTCATCTATAAAAGGGGATAGAGAGAGAGATCAAATTATTTACCTCTTGGAGCTATTGAGAGGACTGGTGAATTTAACTGTGTGTGTGTTCATGAATTTACTTGTGTTTGTCAATAGAAGGCATGAGTTTGAAGAATGTGTTTTGAGTAGTGATTAACGTTAGCTTCAACATTCTAATGTTAATATTTGTCTATTTACCAGAATTTTCTGTAAATGTACTAAATGTAGATGCTTATGCTGCTGACAACTGTGAGGCAGACACCATGAGACCCTCTGGTATGAATCATGCAAAACAGACTCACATTTATCAAATATTTTAATTTGGTTGTCTTGTCTAAATTCTATGTTTATCTTATATAAAATTCTTTTTTTATAAGATATTATACTAACTAGAATACATTCATTTCCAGTAAGGATACATAATAGATATCACTTAATATGTAATGCATATCACATAGTTAATTAATTAATTTAACTAATCAAAGGCTGACTTCGGGTATTGTCATTTGGTCAACTACTCTGTGTATTTCTTCTTTGCTGGTTTATGGCTAATTTCAAAGCAGTTTCCTCTCTCTGCAGAGAAAAACCTACCCATAATTTTGGCCAAATTGTTTAATGAACTGCAAAATTTGGTTAAGGAAAATAAATTATGCCCAATATTAGGAGTTTTTATCAATTTGGGGGAAATTAAATCCTTTGATGTATTTGTTAAAAAGCTATAGATGAGTACTGCATAAAAAAAAATCCCCACAATTTTCTCTCACCTCCAAAAGATTATAATCTAAAATGAATTGTTTGTTAGTTGTTAGTACTATGTTGAGCAATTAAAACTACATTAGGGTTTTTGATATAGGTCATTAAGAACAGAAAAATAACCTGATCAGTGTTCCTTTTTTTCTGTCAACTTGTTGTGAAGCTATATCAATTGTTCAAGGCAGATTTAAAGTAAATTAATCACATTTATTGCATATCTACTTTATACACAGAAATGCTTTATTCATACCTTCATGGTGATGACTTTAAACTGTTCCACTTATAGGCGCAAACATGTATCTATTAGAATTTTCCTTTTCACAATTTTATGGAAAAATGTCATGTAATATGATTATCAACAATGTCACATAATTAAAAGTAACTTCTGCTATTTGAAGATCTGGATAAGAACTGATTTACCAGGGGGTCTTTATTTTTAAGCAAAAACAGCCCTTGGTATCTACTAGTTGACCAAAGGGAGGCAGTGAGCACTTTGTGACAAATACCTTGTGAAAAAAAGGGGACCCTAAATTCAAGTGTAAATAATCTAGGTAATGCTGTTAACATTACATAGCAATAGTCCAACCTCAGTGGAGGTCAGTTTGTGAAAAATAAGTCTTGTAACTTCAGAAGATGAGTATTTTTAAATATATTTATAGAGATGAAGACAATCATTTATAATACTTTCACTCAATTCTCTGAGACCAGAGAAATTGAGATTTATTTCCACATTTAGAAACATTCCACCTTACATTAAGCATAAACTTTATTTTTTATTGTACCAAATGATACCACAAGTAATATCAAGAGTCAAAAAATTGATGAGAAAAGATTTCTGACATATATCATGGACAGGAGATTAGTATATCTAACATAGTCACAGCTTTGATATGCATGTAAAAAGGTAAATTACACAATAGAAAAATATATCAATGCTACAACACATAATTTTATATACAGCAAATATATATTGTCAATAATTAAGTTATGAAAACATACAAATCTCACCAGTAGTCATTGGATTGCAAGTTTAAATAGTGTCAAAATATTCTTTCAAACAGTATTTAAATAAAACTTTTTTTTTGCTATACTAGTCAGTACTAGCCAATATTACTATATTGTTATCAGTATAAATACGCAACACTCAAGAATTACTGATGAGGTAAATACTGATTAACTACAACAGGCAGAGGTAAATACTGATTAACTACAACAGGCTCTTTAGTAATTATTCCAGCAAGAGAAGAGTTGCTAAAATTTATAAAGTGCAAATACCCAGCCCAGCAAGCCACAGGAGGGGGGTGGAGGGTTGAATCTGTGCTTGTAGTTGACCTTTATTCTTTGATGCTCTAGCTGTTTTTCAGTAAAACAGAATCCTGTTTTTCAGTCACTTCACCCCAGTTACTGAATTGCCACACTTTCTTCATTTTCATCCAGGCATTACAACCAGGTAGGTAAAAAGTTCTCCTAGGTCTTCTTATGAAATTACTGGGAAAGAAAAGCTCATTCAATGTCATTGAAAGATATTTGAGACTGGAAATAATCGTGGTCATTTTATGAATGTTAAAAGAGGAAAAACTGTCACCTTAAGCTTATATTGACACTTAACCAAGAACCTGGGGTGTGTGGAAAAGAGCTGGCAAACATTTTCTTTAAAGGGTTAGATAGAAAATACTTTGACTCTGCTGACAAAAGTTCTCTGTCACAACTACCTGATTCTGCCTTGGTAGTATAAAGTAGATTTTGTGTGGTCAAATTTGATCTGTGAACCACAGTTTACCTACCATTGACCTAGAAAATATTCATATCAATAATTCATTAAAAGAATAATGATGAAGCCAGGCATGGTGGCTCCTGCCTCTAAGCTTCAGCTTATGAAGCGGCCGGGGCTGGTGGCGTGGTGGTGCACTCCTGTAATCCCAGCTACCTGGGAAGCTGAGGCTGGGGGTTGCTTGAGTCCGTGGTACCCCGGACAATGTGAGCCTGTAGTTACATGGGCAAAAATAGCGAGACCTATTCTCAAAAAACAAAACAAAACAAAAAACAAACATACAAACAAGTAAAAGAATAATGATGTTGACAACAGTATGGTGGTCACCAAAGGGGGAAAGGGAGTAAATGGAAATGGGTGGAAGGGATCAATTAGACAGAGCAAGGCCTTTGGTGTTGGACATGGCTGAAACTGTAATCCCAAAATTTACACCATGTTACAAACCAGTAATACTTCAAAGAGCTAAAAAATTAAATAAATAAGTGATCCAATGAAGAGAGTTGTTTTTGTTTTGTTTTTTTTTTTTTAACCTTACTTTTTCTAGCATACACCATGAGCCAAGTCTGTAATTTCTATTCCACATGTTATTTCACTCTCAGTCATGCCATGGAAGGCAGAGAAAAAATGGCTACTCCTTCCCTTTTCACAAGTCAGGGGAATGACACAAATTTCCAAAAGCTTGCTTGTCACTCTAGGATAGGCGTCTAGAGATTAATGATCATAAATTTTGTGCTGCAGTCTCTAAGGTCATTTTCATGAGGGATGGAGAAAGACAAAAACCACTCATGTTTGATTCTATAATCCTAGATTTGAAAAGGAGTATATTCCCTTGCCAGCTCATTGAGATGGGGGATGGAGGGCTGGACTGGGAAGGGGATAATATCATTTTAATCAAATAAAATATTCAAAGATATTACTCAAGATACAATCTATATATACGTACATATTAGAGGTAGTTTATATACATAGGTAGGGTATAATAAGGACATAAACATACATCCGATTTTTATCACTGATTACCACAGGTGGGGTAGAGGGGTATAGACTCAGAGGAAGATTTGATAAATATTTTTAAATTTGAACCCTTTTCGTTCTACATCTCTGTACTAATTCATTTGTTACAATGAGCATTCATGACCTTTTTATTTAAAATTACTTAAGGACAGAAAAGAAAAAGGGAGGTTCTAAAATCTTCAGAGGCCAGGCACGGCGGCATGCACCTGTAGTCCAAGCGCTGGGAGGCAAGAAGCCTGGAATCGCTTGAGATTTCGTGGGTTTGAGACTACCCCAGGGCAACATAGCGACATAAGGTCTTGAAAAACCAGTCGGGTATGGTGGTGTACACCTGTAATCCCAGCTACCTGGGAGGCCGAGGCTGGGGATTGCTTGAGTCCTTGGGATCCAGACTACCCCGGGGGCAACTTAGCAAGACCTAGTCTCAAAAAAGAAAAGAGGAAAGGAAGGAAGGCAGGCAGGCAGGCAGGCAGGCAAACAAAGAAAAAAACTTCAGAGAAATGTGCTTCCTAAATATGAACAATTTTTGTTATTATTAGGCTAGAATTAAGGCACCTTTGGAAAAACTACCATGTTCAACTTGTTTCAGTTTAACAGACCCATTTTATAGATCAGACCTGAAGAGGCATCGTGGGAAATGCCTCATGTTCTGACTGCCAGCATGGTTGTTTTTCATCACGTCTTATAGGTTCACAAATGCTGTTACCCTTTCTCATCTGAGGTTAATGCATTGAAAATAGATGCCCTTCCAAACATATCATGAATATGTTGGAGGCAGACAGCTCAAAGCATCTCGCCTTCAAAGATATTTTACACTACAGCCAGATTTTCTCTTCTGTAAATTGTTAGCACTATTTTTAGGAGCCCTTTTCTCTGGCACATCCAGACTTCCTTACATTTGAGCCTGTCATCTCTTCAGTGTGTATTTAGTAGCTTCTGCGTTCGGCTCTCTGTTTGCATATTGTGACACTGGGCAGAGTTCAGCAGTACAGAACGTCTTACCATTTCCTCTTAATCCACTTTAAATTCATCCTGAGCCCATCAGAGCAGGAGATGGAATGAGAGTTTTATAATTACCTTTTGCAAACAGAACATTAAATTATTATACAGTGGAATCCTCTCGTTTCTTGAACAGAAGATGGCCTTTCCTTGCTAGTGATCAAATGTGCCTGTCTCTATAAGAACACATATGTACTTTGGAAAGCAGCCCTGTTAGTTTGAAGTTATTGATCGATTTTGGTAGATTACTGCAATAGATTCTTAAAGTGCTTTAAGATTAAGAGATGTGCTTGGCTTTCTTCTGTCATGGGTCTCAAAGGAGAACCAGGAGATGAGACACACAATGAAAAACAGCAGGTAATACCATATGAGACTCCTTATTAAAAACATAAAGTGCCTTTCACTCCTGCTTTTATTAAGTCTACTTTTCAAGCTAAGTGGGGGTTAGGTGAGGTGATTATAATACAAGTCACATCTAACTATTTCATTATCCATGTCCTACAGCAAGATAGCCCCCAGAATACCTTTGAAAGCTCCAGAGTGATGGCAGCAGGTTGAATATAATGAACAATGTTACAAATGGGGACACGAGACAGCAGGTCTGGTGGGGATGGAATCTCCTAGAAATTGCAAGGCTGTAATTATGAACACCAGCTCAGTCTCAGTTGACTTTGAACACTGGAAACCATTTTTAGTGCATTATATTTTTCTCAGCTAGTTAAAATAAAGCTAGTCAGAAAGACTGACATTTGTAAGGCATAATACATAAACGAAGGCATGGTCAACTTTTATTACTTTCATTTTTGTCTAGTTTCCAAGATCACTCCATGATGGACCTGCATGGAGACTGGGTTGCAAAATACTGTCCAGGGTTGAGTTGCTGTAAGATGTATTTTAAAAGAATTGAGCAATTTTTGGTGAGGCAGAAGGAGAGAGAAGCAACATGGAGCCAGCTTTATGTGTCAGTCAGCACTTTTTCTAAATATCTCATTTGAAATGGTGGCTAAATTGAGAATGGAATGGTGGGAAGTATATGAAGAAGGAGGGCAAAGAATGTGTGGGGAAAGAGTGAGGTGTATGTGGAAGTCATGGTGAAACATTGTCACTGAAACTAGCATAACCAGTTCTGTTTTCTTGATTCACCTTATTCACTTAACCCAAAAAAGAAAATTGCTGACAATGCCCATTTTAATCTATTTTGTTTCTTAGTTCAAGTTTTAGGGACAGAGGAGTTAGTACAAATGTACTAAAGAGCTTGAATAAATTCTGTTAGCTGACCTGTTGCACAGACAAGCCAAAATTCAGCTAATTCTTGCCTGGGACTACATGGATAAGATGCAATTCAGTTCAATTCACAGAATATAGCCCAGGGAGGAGTATGGCCATAAAGGTAGACGCAGATCTGTGGTAAATCATCACATAGCCTCTGTGCTTAACAAGCATCCTCTCTCCCCCAGAGCTCTGGAAATCTGACAAAAGGGCACAGCAAAGCCTTAGAGGTAAATGTCCCAAAACATACAGTCTGAAATGAATGGATGCAGAAGAGGGTGCTACTAGCACGGAGCTGGCCCTGGATCACCAACCACTCACTGAAACCTAGAAGCAGTATGGCAGCTGTGAACTGGAAAGACCCATCACCTGCCACATTCATTGTTTCTGCTCTGACAGTCCCTATGATGTCATTTCCATCTCTCCTCACACGAACTGCTTCCTCAGGCACTTCCCCTGCCAAAGAGACAGGGGCGTTTGTCACTGGCTCAGTTTACCATGCCCCACTGGTGTACCCTCACCACTGCTAGCTGCAAAATGGCAACTCTCACACCCCGTATCCATGCAAAGAGGCAAGCCTGGGAGTGCCAGTGTGGTGAAGGTTCCCCATCACATAGCTTTAAAAATCATGTCAGTGCCCAGAAACCTTCACATATTCCAGAGCTCCCCTACACTATACAGATAAGCCTACTGCCTGCATTTCTACTTACAACTGATCTCTGACAGAGAAGCCGGATACCCAATGATCAGACAGACCAGAACATTCAGGCTTCACCCTCAGCCACAAAGGGGTAGGAGTCAGGGACAGCCACATCAAATCCTCAGCCCTCACAGTGCCCTACATCCTCTGAGAATCTGGGGAAAGCTGGTGTAGCCAGGCCCCTCCCTAAAGATACATCTGTAAGCTATGAGTGGATTTATAGTTGTCTTGAAGTCCAGCTCTGGAAGCAGGCTTAGAGTTCACATTTCCATTTACAACTCCTCCTAAATTCACCTCTCTTCCAACCCAGTAGCTTATTTACTCCATTACTCTCAAGCTAAGGATCCAGGCACAAAATTAAATTCATGACTATTATGCAACTGGGACTTGGAGAGACAATTTCATTAACTCTAAGAAAAGATTCTGCCTTGTTGAGCACTGTGTGACAGAAGCCTAAATGTTCTTGGTAGAGAAACTAAGTAAAATCATCTTTCTTTTTGTTTCTCACTCAAGATCCCACCCAATATATCTTGACCTTCCCACCCTGGAGTGTTTGAATGTCTTTGGGAACTTTCAAAAGTTTGGGTTGGCATAGATGGGAAAGAAAATTGGGTAAACCTCCCTCCAAAAAAAGAAGAAAAAAGAAAAGAAAAGCTGTCTCTCTGGAAAGGATCATTCAGCTGAAGTGAAAGCTTATTAAGTCTGTGGCTACAGCTCAATTTCTTTTACAGCACCAAGAAACCAACTAATTTCAATTTCCAAAGCCTAGATCAGATATTCAAATAAGTTAAGTGACAAAGGCGGTTGAAAAGCATTTTGGCTCTCTGTGAAGCATTGTGTGTGCTGCAAGATTACATAATGTCTTAGCAGCCTGCGCTCACAGTTGCCTATCTATACTCTGACAGGAGGAGATTAGAAGCTATGATTAGGGCAAATGCCCTTTGTTTTTCTTTCCATTTGTTGCAAAATATTTTACAAGCACACATGTATGTTCATGTTTTTTTTTTCTTTTTAAAAAACATTTATTTGACAATCACTGTGTGCTGTGAGCATGCAAGGATGAATTAAATCTATGATTAGTAGTAATATGTATATGCTAGTAGGAGAGATAAAACTCATGTGGTACAATTATTTCCTTTTTTTTTCCCCAGTACAATTACTTCTAGTTGAATGGCGCAGGTATTCAGAAAAGAAGAAAAGCTCTCTCACATGTGAGGTATACCTAATATTTGAAAAGTATTGGTTTCCTCTGTGATCAGCAGATGGATTGCTCCAAATTCTCTTCCTTTATCAATAAAAGCTAAGTGTTTTGCTTTTCCAAGCAGTTAAATTTGGGTTCTAAACAAAAATGGAGTAAAATACCATCTGTGTGGCCTACTGGAGTAAGATTGCTAAGCTAAGGAAATAAATTGATGGTAAGTAAGATCTATTTGATAATCACTGATAGCCATGAGATAAGATACGGGAACTAAAATCTAGAAATAATCATTAAGTAGAGCAGTTTTTGCCAAATTCACTCCTAATGCTTTGAAAATTACAAAATTGCAGCAAAAATTCCACAAAAACAGTTAACTTGAGTACAGTTCTACTGACCCTTCACTCTACCTGAAGCTATTCTGTCTGGCGGGTTCAAGTTCTTCTATCTGGAGGAAGGGGTGGAGCAGGAATGTGAAGGGGTAGGTGAAGCTTGGTAGAAGTGGAAGGCAACACCTTCTTGGAAGAGGACAGAAGGTGGGTACCTGGGCCCCAGGGTTCTTCTGGCTTAATCTCCCCAGATGAGACTAAGGAAATGGGTACAGATTTACCCTAGAGAGACTGGAAAAGTCATTAGTCTTCGAATGCCCAACCTTCTACAAGTGGCTGATCTAGCAATGTCAGGGGAACTTAAGGTGAAGAGGACATCTTCCACTAGGTGGCGCCACACTGTAACTGGGACCTGAACAGAGGCAGAACTCTTTAAAATTCAGGAAATCTGTAAGGGTTAGCTGAAGAGGTTCACCTGTTTTTAAACCACATCTAAACATTTCATGAAACTGCCATTATAGATTCAAAGGAGTCCACAATCAACCACTATTCTTAAAACACAACTTAAGAAAAAAAAACTTTAGGATCATGAGGCAAATTTTTAGAATTCAATAAAACTAGATCTCAAAATGTCATAAGAAAAGTGTTCCCAAGACATACACACACATACTAAAGAATTCATATGATCATGAAGTGCAATTTCCTGACCTTTAACAATGTAAGATGTATATTTTTAGTTGACTCAGTCAATGTTTAGCTCTCATCAAAAGGATTTAAATATTGTGACCAGAAAATTTTAAATAAAGATTAAAAAGTCACTGAAAATGAAAGATCATCACCATGTCAATCCCACTTTGTCTATTGAGTGCACTGCATTCCACCTGAAATTTCTTCTGCAATTTCACACACACACACACACACACACACACACACTCACACACTCACACACACACCAGCAACAATAGTAGCAATGCAACTTGGTGCTATCAGAAAACAACAAAGCACTATCAGAGAATAAGCATGATATGGGACTAAAGTTCTTTATAAAGTATAACTCCTGATCGATTAATTGATTTATTGATTTTAAAATGAGGCATTAAAGGTACAGAAAAGGTCTCTGCTAGTATACCAGGAAGATTTCTGTTAATGTACATGTGAGCCCTTTTGGCCTCACAGATGAAGACATCAACATTTTGACAAACACAGACAATTCTTATTGGAACTTAAATGAATGTTTCTGGTGATTTAAACACTTGTCCCCACCCCCCACCCCCAGTTTTCAGGGCTTGTGGTTATGTCACTCAGTTGGAAGCACTGTTAAGAAGTATGTGGCCACCTTTTTCACACCATCTGGTTCCTGCAGTTCTGAGGAAAGGGAGTTAATTGGTTATATCTGAGCAGTCACAAGATTTATAGGTTTGATTATCCAAAATAGATGCTTTTACCTTGATATATATGGAGTTTTCACTGTTATATTAATAATAATAAAAGCATGCCAAATGAATGAAAAAGCATCATTATAAAAGGGATTTGTGTGTGCAATGAAACAGTATGGGTGCCTCCTGGTTCCCACAATGAAGATGTAACTATTTTCATATACAAGTTATTAACTCAAGTTGTTGTTTATTATACCATAACTTCGCTCTTATAGCAACATGGTTGTAGCAGAAAAATAATTACGCCTGGGTGTTACAAGCCAGATGTTTTTAAAGCAAAGGTGGCAGTTTAATTCTAAGCTAGTTTAAATGTTAGCTCTAAGGAGAACCAGAATAAATAAATAAATAAACAAACAAACAAATAAATAAATAAAAGGTGTAGAAATGTAAGGTAGACTTAATGAGCACATATTTCTAGATATCTTTCTTCCTGACCAAGGCTGTCCAACAAAAACAGATGCAAAAACACAAGGTAGTTTTAAATTTTCTAGTAGTTACACTTGAAAAAAAAGAGAAATAAGTGATCTTATTTTACTAATAAATTAACCCAATGTATCAAAAATTCATTTCAATATTCATATTTCAAATTAACATAAAATGTAGTAGTAAAGTATCCAACATCTCTTTTACATTTTCACTTTGGAAATCTGGGTTGTAATTTTTTGCACTTAAGAGTACCTCTCAGTTTAAATTACCTGAATTTCCAGTGTTTGATTAACTCATACTGTGAGTGGCTACTATAATCAGCAACACTGTTCTAGACTTTTCTCTTCTATATAGGACTATAGAGAATCCCTCCCATGCAGTTTATAAAAATATTCAGAGAAGATGACCCTGGGAAAGCTCACCATGACTCATTACTCTGAAACATCTGTCTATGCCCTCTTCACAGAGGACAGCTGAATCCTTTCATTCAATCAAGATAATCACAGTTCTAAGTTAAGCTCAGAAAATATATTTTTAGAGAAACTTTAAAAATCTAATATCCTGCCCCCATATCATATTATGGAAGACTATCATATTAAGGAAGAAAACCAGAAAGATATCAAAGGAGTCTAATCTCTAAATGGCATAATCCATGTTTCCCCCTAACTGGGAGGCAGGTGTTGTATGCAGTTGTAGTAAAAAGTAGCAGAAATAATGTGTAAAAAGCATTAGGGTCTACAAATGTTGGCTAAGCAGGGAATTACTAGAGAAAAAGGAGGTTCTCTCCCTGTCCTCAAGCACTAGATCTAACTGAATCCAAGATAATAGAATAGAAGCATTTGACAATGGCAGTAAACAATTGGAAGCCAAGGAAGCTAACATTTGCATGAGTTAAGTCATGACTACATTTTTAAGTGTAGGCATCTGTGGTGTAGTCCATTGCATACCTCCAACCTCTAATATGTCCACCTTATACTCTCTCCCTGGAATAATGTAAATGAGGATGTTTTTATTTTTTTTATTTATAAGGATATGTCTTTTGTAATTAATAGTTTGTATTGGGGTAAAAATATCAATAACTGGATCATGAAATTTACATTTCTAATTTTTTGAGGAATCACCAATATTTCTCATAGCGACTGCACTAATTTACATTCCCATCAACAGTATTTCTTTTTTTTATTATTCATTTTATTGATTTATCACAATTGTGAATTAATTCCTAGGCTTAAAAGATCAAATGGCTAAAGAGCAACTTGCAGCCTGAGTGAAAAGGAGAGAAAGTCTAGAAGAAGAAAGCATGGTCCCATTTATTGTTCTTTGCTGGAATATGGTACTAAGTTCACCAGTGAATACTTTTTTTTTTTTCCTTTTTACTTTGCCTGAAAGGCATCTCTGATTCTCTGTCCATTCAGCACTTGCCCTCTCTAAGAGCAAGCCATTGAATTCAGGCCTGGTGAAATGACCAGACTTTGCTTGCTCTGAAAACTCTCTGCTGGTGAAGCAAATCAGAATAGAAGGAACTCATAAATGCTGCATGTTTCCTGGAGTGAATGGTAGAAATGTAGTTGAGTTAATTAAAAAAGGACATAAAGGAGATGAGTCAGGTAGAGTTGAAAAAAAAATAGAAAAGGCTCACATTCCTTCCTATATAATGGTATTTCTCCTTGCTACCTGTCTTCTGAGGTCATTGTAAGAAATCTTCTGCTGGCCCCATGAGGCAGAACTAGAGAAAGAATTTACAACTAATTCTAGCTAGAAATGTGGTAAATAAGGCTGATTAGTTCAGGCTGTCATAACAAAATACCATAGACTGATTGAATAAATCAAAAGACATTTATTTCTTACTATTTTGGAAGCTGGAAGTCCAAGATTAAGACTCCATTGATTTGATGTCTGGTAAGGACCTAATTCCTGATTAGAGATTTCTGACTTCTTGCTGTGTCCTCACAGGGTGGAAAGAGGACAAAAAATACTCCAGGACCTCTTTTATATAGCACTAATCCCATTCATTCGACCCCCATGGCTTAATTACCTCCCAAAGGCTTGCCTCTTAATAATATCACTTTGGAAGTGAAGACTTCAACGTATGAATTTGGGGGTTGGGGGAGGACACAACTATTCAGTCCATAAAAATCAGTAATCCTCTAGGAAACAAGCTCCTTGAAGAAAATGTTTATGTTTGCCCTATTACCCAGGGCAAGAGTTAAAATGGTGCTTAATAGTAAGTGTCAGAGGCTGCCAGCTGAGACCGGACAGGACTCATGACTGTGAAATGAAGAAAACTTCATTTTACTATCTTATCTGGCTTCAGAACACTGAAGACAGAACTAATATGATGAATGTCCAGAGTGCAAAGAGCAGCTTCTCCATTTGCTCAATGTTTACCTTAAGAAACATTGCTTAGAAGTTACCAGCAATGTATGGATAAATCCCTTGTCCGCCATTATCTCACAGAAACTAATGTTTTACCCAAATTTTATTGCCTTAGCTATTAGTCTTCCCTAGTTAATTAGTCGTAAAAGATTCTCTTGGCCACTCTTTTTTCCCCCTTACCTAAACCCTATAAAAGGTGTAGTAATTTACCTTAAAGCTGCTACCAGCCATGCTTCTGATAACCCGCAGTCTTTCACTGTGTTAATCTCTCTCGTTCGTCCTTTCTCACAACTCTGCACCTGGCTCTTTATTGAATGAAGAGGAAAAAAAGGGACACCAGTACCAATGGATTTGGGGAATACAAGCTGTATAACAATATGACAAAGTAAGAGGACAAAGAACCAATCAAGACCTACTCAGGTCAAGCATGAGAGCAGACTAGGAGGGACTCAGGTGGTAGCTACAGCAAGGAATTGGAGACTAGAAGAAATGTGGGGGCTATCATTCCCAACCTTTGAACAGAAATGAAATCAACTCATTTGCAGATCAATTTTTTCACGTTTCTCTCTATTGATTTATCACATTTGTTAAGATGCTACCCTGAAATCTAATCACTTTACTTACAGAAGGCTAATCCAAGATTTAGCCCAAAGGTCATTTTTAACCACTCTTAATCATAACATCTTCTAACAAGCTAAATAATTTCTCTCCATCTTTGATGTTTATGCCATTCAAATATTTGTAGAACATTATCGCATCTCCTATTAGTTGTTGCTGAGCTAGGCTTTAAGGATTAGGCCTATTAATATCCTTTCAACCTGGTAAATACCACAAATCAATCTCTCCATTACTCTTACCATTTCTGATGCTCTTGTTGTTTCTTCAGAGTCTTTATTTTACAGGGCAGGGTGAGGGGCACCCTAGGACCCACAAATCTACCCTCTCTAAATGGGTTCTGCCATCTGCCACATCAAGACCAAATATGTTCTAGTATGAAAGACCTTCAATAAAAAGGAACTTTAACACCACTTGTGTGCATCAAAGATGAGAGAAGGGAAAGAATAGATAAAATAGTTTCCAAATCAAACACCGAAAGTTACTCAACCCCATATGGGTAAATGCCCAGTCAAAAAGGGATTTTCCAGAGCAGGATCGCTGAGACCTGAACCATGTCACAAGTCTAAGGCACCTTCTGGTGGGGACCCATAGAAAAGGGGCAGAAGGGGTCCAGCATATCAGCAATGGAAGGAATAAAACAAAAATCAAGGTAATGCAGACATGGTTAACTTGCCCATTGATTTCTCACCCACATCTGTTTCAAGGATCTCCCAAGTTCCTGATACTATCCAAGGCCGAGAAGCAAGTCTGGCTTCTTCACATGTCTTTCTGCTCTATGTGCCTCCTGCAAGTTCTCTTATTCTTCTTCTTTCTTACAGTCTCCTCTCCAGATTCTCCTCCTTCCTGCTCTGTTTTGTCATTTCTGGGGTGGGACAGGAAATCCAAAACCTCCTCTTTCCCTGGGGACCATCCTGTTACATTCATTCATTTCTACATCACAGAGAAGTGTGATACTCAACTTGACCTTCAAAAAAAAGACCTGACTAAAGTCTGTTTGTGATAATATCTTTACTTGGATCATCTGCATCAAAATACCTCAAGAATGATTATTTAAATATCAGATTCTTAAATCATGCTGCCAAACATAATGGAACAAAACTTCTGAGAAGTAGGTCCAGAAATTTAAAATGTAAAATTAGAGACACCCCAGGTTATTCTTAAACACATAGAAAACAAAGTTGAGGATTATCTACAAAAATTCATTACTGAGAAATCCTCAACATACAATTTGAATATCTGCTTTATATAAGTACATAGGAATGAAAGACAACTTTTTAAAACAATATCTACTATTAGTCATGACTTCCCTGCAGGTAAAGTCAGCAGGAAGAAAATAAAGCAAAAGAAACAAGATAGAATACCTGTAGTCCTTTACCCATTAAACTACAATTCCCAGAACCCTTTTTTTTTAATACAAGCACTAAGAATGAACTAATCATACCTTTTGTTCCCATGACACACTTCCAAAATTGGCCTACATGGATCTTATTTATTTATTTGTGTGCTTGTTTTCTTGATTACGTAAAATATAATAAAAACTAGTGATTTCTAAACTACAGAGTATAGAGATGAAAATACTCACAATAACTTATTGTTAGGGGTCGCATGTGGAATGAAGAAGAAATTGAGATGGAAGAGATTGATAGTGATCTGTGAGGCTAGCCCACAGAACAGGGATCCTGGGGAGCATGTTCAGGTTCAGCTTTAATGAAGTCAAGAAACTCCTTATATACCACAGCAAGGATAAGTTACAATGATGTAATGAGGAAGTAGCAAAGCATAAGTGACATGCAGCAAGCAGGATGTGGGGATGTGTGATAACAGGACAATTTACCTTTGGGGGCAATAGTCATCGTTACTAGGTCATATGTCTCTTGGGACACTCCAAAGAGGTTAGGAAGCTGGGTTACAGGTGAGAGATACGCTGTTGCTCACCCTCTACTGTGCCAGAAGGGGCTGGAGAGATAGGAGGTGTTCCTCTTATCTAAAGATTCATCTCTCTACCTCCTTCCATTTCCCACAACTTATATTCTCCTGTGTGATCTTTTGTCACCTGTCTCTCTCTACTTCTCCATACTAAGCAGTCTATGAATACAAATCCTTGGACTAGCAGGGGATGTGTTAGGATATGTTATAAGGTTCTTCATTCCTACTGTAAAGAAACATTTTGAAAACATTGAAAGCACACAATTGGATATAACATAGAGATAGGGGTTAAATTAGTAGGCTGTCCCCCTCCCCCATAGTTTAAATTGAGATTATCAAGAACTTCAAATGCTACCCTAATAAATTTAGACTCTCATAGTGTCTCTCATAGTGTTTAATTGTGTAAAGCCACTGTGTATTTTATTCCCTTCTACAGAAAAACTCACTAGACAGTGAAATATTAGTGTGGAAATGAAGGAAAAGATAAGCAAGAAAATGACAAAGGATCTGCTGAAATAAAAAATGTGTATAATATATGGGATATAGTGAAAAAATAAACAAAAGTCTTGAGGAAAAGTCAAAACAATCTAAGCACCAAGCTGAAGTGCACAACTTTGAGAAGGAGGGAAAGGGGGGGCGGTGGAGGAGAGTGTGTGTGTGTGTGTGGGGGGGTAAAACCCTGGATTACAATTTTGTGAAATTTATATATAAATTTAAAAAGAAAAAGAAATGTATATAAGTACCTACTCTTTGCCAGATGCACTCCTAGGTTCTGTGGCTACAAGGATGGTGTCTGCTCTCAAAGAACTTAAGTCAATGGAAAATAGAGTCAAATAAATTCAGTCAAGTGCTATAGGTGAGATGAGAGAAATCTACACAAGGAGATGAGAAACCCAAATAATGAATAAACAACTCCACTGAGGAAATAAGGAACATCCAGATAAAGTTTCACAGAGGTCATGTTAGAGTTGGGTCTTCAAAGATGGCCTTAGAAAGATTAGTGTCAGTGCCTTTAAAATCAAATTCTATCTAATATTCACTAGTTTCCAAAACTCCTCATCATACATGACAATCTATTAAAACCAGAAAATACAAGCTTCAGTCTCAACAGTCAACAGAATACCACTCAGCAACCAGAGTGATTTAAAAATCACTCAATCTCTTTGTCTCTGAAGAAGATATTTACATGCACAGCTAATTTTTTTTAGTTTTGTTTCTTTTCTCAGTTATTCTCATATCCTTGAATATGTCTAGTACCACTCTCAAAGTTCTCTAAAAGTATTTCCTCCTCCACACCTAGTCTTGAGGACTCTGGTTGTTTTCTTCTTTCTATCTATCTTTTTGTTCTGTATCACAAACCCCGAAAGTTTGACCTTGCGAGAAATGCAAAGAAACCATTCAGGCAAAGCTAAAAGTCATTTTTGACTATTAAGGGATAAGAAAGACTCAGATGCTGAGGTTATGATTATTTTCATAATATTCATGATATAGAAATAACTTCTTGTCTAAAGCTATAGATTTATCAAAAATATGTATGATTTATAATTGACTCACTTCTTGAGAAAATAGAAGACTAAAGAAAATGGGAAAGGATGGAAAGGCGTTAAGCACTTGATTGTGGAAGGCCTTGAATGCAAGTAAAGGAGCTCAAATCTTATATTCTTATCAGTAAAGTGTTAAATGGTTTGACAAGGGAACATCTTAAGAAAATAATGCATCAAGTGATTTTAAAAAAAGAGTTATCAAGCCACCAACAATCCTTTCTCAATGTTCAGATGCATTCCCTGTATTTAAAGGTAGGATGTTTTGCTTCTTTCCCCAAGACTGAATTCATCACTTGTACAAGGAGAGACTGAGTGGCTCTTGTTTTTCTGGTCTGCAAAGCCATCTTCTACTCAACTCATTCTATTTTCTCCCTGCATCTGAATAATTCTTTTTTTCTTACAAGTCAACCACCCAGGCTTCCTTTTTACTTCAAAATCTATTCCCTTCATATATTAAGTGGATAATTAGATGCACAGACACTGAATTTTTCTTTTGCTTTTAATGCTTCCATTAACTTCAAGATGTCAAATCTTCCTTCCCATGAAATCTCCTCCACTGATTCAAATATAAATTATGCTAAATATATTGTTGCCATGTTTTAGAAATATCACCTTGGTGGTTGGTCGTAAAGGAATCCTTTTCCCTTTTCTGTTTTAGCAGTCATTTCACACTCAGTACCATATGTATCTTTGCCCCAAATGTAGGAGATTGACATTTGTCAAAATACAAAGAAAGAGTTACTTTTTTTTCAAGTTTTAAATGAAAATGTAAGTGATAATTTTGAATGAATTAGAATGTAATAATTAACACCAATCTCTCCCTTCTGAATGGCCTGGAAACTTTCACTTTATTTCTGCATGTCATCTAGACAAAGACCTCCTCTCTACATGTGGTCCGTATGTGTTCATCATTGCGTGTGTTTAGATGTGCACCTTACTACTGAATATACTCTAGATAAGCAGTTCACTGCAATCTTCTGTTGTAGACAGCATAGTTGGATAATTTTAAAAATCTATTCTGACAGCTTTTTAATGGTAAATCTAGTTCATTTATTCTAACGGGATTGCTGATGAGGAAACTACTACAAATTTGCCATTTGTTTTTTTCTCTTTTCCTCAGATACCATCTTCTTTTGTACTTTTTTTATCTATTTCTGTATATATTTTGAGTCTCTCTTTAGTTTCTTTTCTACATATTTTGAGATTTATTTCCTCAGTAGTTTCCAGGAGGATTATAAGTAGTAAATCTGTAACAATCTAGTTTAAGCTGATTTTATTAATTAAATATTTTATTTATATATAAATTTCACATCTTTGTGATCGCTGGGCTTCACCCCTGACACTCCCTGACCATTCCCACCCTGTCCCAGCACCTTGCCCCTGAGTTGTGCACTTTAATTTGGTTGTTAGCTTGTTTTGACTTTTCTTCATGGCTTTTTGTTTAGCTTTCCCATGTCCCATATAATAGTGAAACCATTTGGTTTCTGTTTTTTCTTTTTGACTTGTTTCTGCTAATATGATTTCTTCTAATACCATCCATGCTATCATAAAATCATCAAATTTGTCATTTTTAATTGAGGAGTAATATCCCATTGTGTATATATACCATATCTTTTTCATCCAGTCATCTGTTTTGGGACATTTCAGTTGCTTCCATGTCCTTGAAATTATAAATAGTGCTGCAATAAACATCCAAGCACAGGTGTCTCTTTGTACAAGCATTGAGGTCTCCTTAGGGTAGATACCCAGGAAAGCAATTGATGGGTCATATGGTAGTTCCATTTTCATTAATATGAGGGCCCTCCACACAACTTTCTATAGAGGTTGGATGCGTTCACATTCCCACCAGCAGTGTAAGAGTGTCCCCTTCTCTCCATATCCTCGTCAGCACTTGTTGTTGCCTGTTTTTTGGATGTGGGCCATTCTTACTGGTGTAAGAATGACTGGTATGTCATTATGATTTTGATTTCCATTTCCTTCATTGCTAGTGAAGTTGAACTCTTTTTCATTTACCTGTTGGCCATTTGTATTTCCTCTTTGGAGAAATGTCTTTTTAATTCTTCTCTCCATTTTTTTACTGGGTTTTTCACTTGGTTTTGTTAAGTTGTATGAGTTCTTTGTGTATCTTTGTTTTCAGATCCTTATCACTTGTATTTTTTTCCCACTCGGTAGGATTTCTTTTTGTTTTCTCTGTTGTCTCTTTTGCTGTACAGAAGCTTTTTAGTTTCTGTAGTACCAGCTGTTAATGATTTCCTTTATTTTTTTACCTGCTATAGATGTATGCAGAAATGAATTTCTAGATGGAGGGTTTTGACCATGTTTTCCTCTATGTATATTATGGTTTCCAGTCTTATATCCAAGTCTTTTATCCATTTTTAGTTGATTTTAGTGCATGGTGTAAGGGAGTTGTCTTGGTTCATTTTTTCGCATGTTTTGGACCAGTTTTCCCATTTGTTGAAGAGGCTATCCTTGATCCGATGTAAGTTTTTCACTCCTTTGTTGAAGATTATTTCAGGGCATTCAATTCTGTTCCATTGGTCTTATTGTCTGTTTTTGTACCTATACCAAGCTGCTTTAATAAATATGGCTTTGTAGTATAGTTTGAAGTCTGGAATTGTAGTACCTCTGTTCTCCTTTTTTCTGGTCAGGTGTTTTTTGTTTTTTTTTTTTTTTTTTTTTTTTTTTTTTTTTTTTTTTTTTTTTTTTTTTTTTTTTTGTTTTTTTTTTTTTTTTTTTTTTTTTTTTTTTTTTTTTTTTTTTGATATTCGAGGTCTTTTTTTATCCCATAGGAATTTCTGTAATTTCTGTCCTCTCTTTTTAAAGAATATCATTGGGATTTTTACCAGGATTTCATTGAATCTGTAGATTGCTTTGGTAGGATGGCTATTTTGAGGATATTAATCCTTCCAATCCATGAGCAGGGAATGTCTTTCCATTTCCTTATGTCTTCTTCTATCTCTTTTAGCAGTGTTTAAAGTTTTCTTTGTATAGTTCTTTCACGTGTTTTGTTAGATTTATTCCCAAGATCTTAAAATTTTTTTGGTGCAATAGTACAAGGGATGGCTTTTCTGATTTCTTCTTCTATTTGGCTTTTTGTGTATAGTAAAGCTACCCACTTCTGTGTGTTGATTTTGTATCCAGTTACCTTATTGAACTGGTTTATTATTTCAAGATATTTTATCTGTGTATTTTTTTTTGGGTTCTCTATAGAGACAATCATGTCATTAGCATATAATGATAACTTCAGTTCCTCTTTTCCTAGTTGTATCCCTTTTTGTCTTTCTCTTGCCTTATTTCCCTAGCTAAAGCTTCCAGTACAATGTTAAAAAGCAGTGGAAAGAGTGGGCATCCTTGCCTTGTTCCAGATCTTAATTGGAATGATTTTAGTTTTTCTCTATTTAGGATGATGTTTGCCATAGGCTTATCATAGATGGCTTTTATTATGTTGAGGTATGTTCCTTTAATCCCCAATTTTTCAAGGGCTTTTATCATGAATGGATGCTGGACTTTATTGAATGCTTTCTCTGCATCTATTTATATGATCATGTGGTTTTTGTTTTTCTCTTTGTTGATGTGGTGTATTATGTTAATTGATTTCTGGATGTTGAACCATCCTTGTGCCCCTGGGATAAATCCCACTTGGTCATGGTGAATAATGCATTTTATGTATTGTTGGATTTGATTTGCCAGAATTTTGTTTAAAATTTTTACATCCATGTTCATTAGGGAAATTGGTCTATAGTTTTCTTTCTTGGTTTTGTACTTATGTGGTTTTGGTATGAGAGTGATGTTTGCTTCAAAAAATGTGTTTGACAGTTTTCCTTCTTTCTCAATTTTTTGGAAAAATTTTAGTAGTGCAGGTGTTATTTCTTCTTTGAATGTCTGGTAGAATTCATTTATAAAGCCATCTGGTCCTGGGCTCTTGCTTTTAGGTAGAGTTTTGATGACTGCTTCTATTTCACTGCTTGTAATTAGTTTATTTAGGTTCTCTATATTTTCTTTGTTCAATTTTGGATAGGTTTATCTTTCTAAGACTCTGCCCAGCTCATCCAGGTTGTTGTATTTATTTTCATATAGTTGTTCATAGTAATCTCTTATTATGTTTTGGATTTCTTTTGTTTCTGTTGTAATTTCCTCTCTCATTTCTGATCCTGGTTATTTGAATTTTCTCTCTTCTTTCCTGTGTAAGCTTTGCAAGGGGTTTATCAATTTTATTATTATTTTTTTTTCAAAAAACCAGCTTTTGGTTTTGTTGATCTTCTGGATAGTCTTTTTGGATTCTAGGTTATATATTTTTTCTTTTATTTTTATTATTTCTTATCTTCTGCTGGGTTTTGGGTTTTTTGTTGCTCTTTTTCTAATTTTTTGACTTGGGAGATAAGGTTATTTCTTTGGTTATTTTCTTGCTTTTTGATATGGGCCTCTATTGCTATGAATCTTCCTGTTAGATATGCTTTTGCTGTGTCCCAGACATTTTGGAATGCAGTGTCTTCTTTGTTGTTTGTTTTGAAGTAGGTTTTAATTTCTTCTTTAATTTCTTCAATTACCCATTCTTCATTTAGTAACATATTGTTCAGTCTTTCTGTGTTGGATGCTCTTCTTGCTTTCTTTTCATTGTTGATTTCTAGTTTGATACTTTTATGATCTTAGCAATAGGAGTTAGTCCTGTGTGACTGCACCCTTCCAAGCTGCTATGCTGTGAGCCTAGTTTTAATGATTCTAACTAAGTGTTAATAGCATATGTAAACTCTGCTACTGCTCCTATACTTCTCTATACTCCCTTATGTTTTTGCCACACATTATTTATATATTTTGAGATCAATAATAAAGATTTATAATTATATATCATGCACTTGTCTTTTGAATCATATAGAAAACAAAATAATTATAATACAAAAATACTTACTGGTGTATATATGTTTACCCATGTAATTACTTTCAAGTTACTGTCTAGTTACTGTTCATTTCACCCTGAAGGACTCCCTTTACCCCTTTACCACTTCTTATAGAGCAGCTCCACTAACAATGAACTCCCTCATCTTTTGTTACTTGTGAATGGATCTAGTTCTCTTTCGCTTTTGAATAATATAACAAGATATATCATACATCATTGATTTTTTTTCTATAAGCACTTTAAACATATTATTGACTGCTTCATGGTATCCATGTTTCCAGATATGAAGTCAGTCGTTAGTTTTGATAAGTATTTTATTGGAATTAATTGCCTTTCTCTTGCTACTCTAAGATTTTGACTTTGTGTTTAGCTTTTGATAGTTGGATATAAGAATGTTCCACTATGGATATCTTTGGAGTTTATCCTACTTGAAATTTGTTGAGTTTCTTGGATGTGTGGATTCATATCTTTCATTTAAAGTGGGACATTTTCAATCATTATGTCTTCAAATATTATTTTTTTGCCCTTTCTCTTGCTTCCTGCAATTGTCATGACATGTAAGTTGGTATACTTGATGGTATACCACAGATCCTTTAGACTGTATTTACTTTTCTTTATTCCTTTTTCATTCTGAATCAGGCTAGATTATTTCAATTGCCCTCTTCTCAAGTTTGTTGTTCTGTGTTTGGCCTACTCAAATGTGCTTTTGTGTTCATCATGTCAACAGATGTCTTTTTCAATTACACAATTTCTCTTTAGTTTCTTTTACTAATGTATGCCTTTTTATTGCTATTCTGTACTTGTTCATACATTGTTCTAATATTTTCCTTTCATTCTTCATTTATAGTTACATTTAGATCTTCAGGTTTAAAATCTTTGTCTCATAAATCCAAGGTCTGTATTGAACTGTTTCAGTGCTGTTTCCTGCCAATTTAATTTTTTACTGCAAAGAAGGCATTTTTCTGTGTCTTTGTATATCTTGTAAATTTTGTTGAAAACTTGCAAACATTAGAACATTTTAGTGCTCATAACTCTGGAATTTAGATTCTCTCCCTCCCATGATTTTCTACTATTGATTATTGAAGGATTCAAGGTATGCATTTGTTAAGTGATTTTTCTAAGTAATTTTTGAAAAAAAAAAAAAAAAACCGCATTCCTTGTTTTACTTGGTCATTGACATGTCTGTGTCATTTTCTCTGCAGTCAGTAATCTTAGAGAGCTTTCCTTAAATATTAAAATTTAGCAACCCCTTTCTTCATTAATCATCCTCTGGATTTTGTAATCTTTTCATTAGCATTCTGAAAAACTTAATTCCATACACTTTTTGCTAGCTCAATGGTTGCTTCAATAAAGGGATCAATTCTTGGAACTCTTTACTATACCATTTCTGTGACATCACTCATGTTTCTCATGTATGTAAATGCTCTACATGGACAAGTTACTCCCGAATATATACCAGATGTAATTGATACTACTATATGTGCCCTAGATCTATGTTTTCATGTTCTTTGTTAAACTCAATCATCTTATAAAGGTCAGTAAAATTATATTACAAAGAACAATAAATAAGAGGATGACTATACTTAGTGAGTTTATTCTGAGGTAAAGAACAACTTTTTTCATATTCACATGTGTTTCCTCAACTGTCATTTTCTCAGAATGGACTTTAATTATTGGTCTTTATCAACTTTCCTTTCTACCCATAGACTAGAATTTGTAAAGTATCTCAAAACTGGTGTTGACTAAAGATATATATTATGATGTCTTTTTATTTTAGTTTCCCAGTGGTCCCTTATGGGGATTAATGAGTTAATACTTGCAAATCCCTTTGTAGTATTAGGATATTACATATCACTGGGAAGAGGCAAGAGCCGTATGTTAAAAATTAATTGGAGGAAACCACTTGCAGATTGCAATAATGAAACATCCCAAGTTCCAAGGCCACTGGGGACTTCAAGTAAACAAGCTCTCATTAATTTGGTTAATTAGTCACATGCTGTATTTGCTGGTTTATAAATGGGACCCTTTTAAGCAGAAAATTGAGCTGTAAAGTGCAAAGAGCCATATGTGTGGTAAAGACGATATCAGTACCCTACACCTTGGATTTTAAAGCACATATCTACATCCAGAAATGTACTAAGGAGATTGGGACATTTCAGCACATCCATGTAACCTGGAAAGCGAGAAGGATGGTATGAAAACATGTTCTATTCTGAAAGGTATCAAGATAAAGGAAAAGCCATGAAGAAACTGATGAAAATATCTTTTAAAAACATTTTTTCCAAAAGGGATGCCTACATGCTGTTTCAAACTGGGTCTCATACATGTAGATAATACCTTGTGATTGGTCATTGTTAGGGGAAGAGAAGTTTTATTCTTGTGACTGGAAAATACAATCTTCATACATTCTAATTCCTGGAAACATTTTCTTATAATGATAGTAGAGATAATTAGCTATCTCAAGCAAACTGTGTAAAGGCATGTAAATTTTTCTGCCCTCTCAAATATAGCTTCAGTCTAGAAAGCCAAGTGCTTGCCTACAATTGCAGTGTCTTATCTCTGATGTCTCTATGCCTTCTAGGATGACAGCTGAAAACTCCCTGGTTCTAATCATCACATGTAAACATCAGTTTCCTAGTGGAGTTAGATCTACCGGTAAACAATATCTTTTATCATATATTGCATTTTATTACTTTCAGTCACTGAAAAATTTTCTTAACCTTTCTATCAAACTGTAGTGATTTATTAATTCAAAGTAAAACTTTCCTGAATACTTAATATTTACAAATATTAAGTTTACAAAAATTTACAAACTTGTGGAATACAAACTTGAAGTTTTCCTATCTAAAAAGGCTTTAAACTTAGTTCTGTAATGACTAAAATCGTTTGCCATATAAAGAACATTTTTCTGCTGGTAGAATATAATGGCTAACTATCTGTCGCCTAAGAAATTGAAAGAGATTCTGAATTCCACACTCACTTAGAAATCCATGATTCCAACTGCATTAATTTAAATGAGTTCTCTTAAGTAAGCACTCCCACTATTCACCACTGTGTCCCAGAATAGTTTTCTACTCAATTTCCAGCACAGTTCAGGTGAACCAGGGTTGCAGAGAAACCATGGAAATAAACAGGGCTTATTTAGTTGGTGCAAAGAGCAAATGTAAATATCTCTATTGGCAGGCAAAGAGCTATAATATATTTTTGAGAGTTGCTAATGAGTGAAAGAACCAAGCTGCTTTTATCATGCAGTGTTGCAAATTAGGTATTTATGGTTTTCCTGTGATGTACAAGGTGTTGCTCCTTTTCAGTATTTTAGGAAGAAAGAAGATTTGATTGATAATTCTCCGATGGGCACAAAGATATTCTGACCTGGACTAGTGAATTTTATCTGAAAAACCTACAATTCTCAGAGAATGTGGAGTATACCCTTAGGCTTTTGGGGTTCTCTTACTGTTACATTTTAAAGCATATTGAAATAAAATTCAATATCATATAATTCACCCATTTCAAGTATGATATTCAGTGGGTTTTAGAACATTCATACATGTGCAATAGTCTTAATATAAATTTGAGAAAATTTCATCACCCTGAAGAGAAATCATTTTAGCTCTCACCCCTGTATCTTCCCATCCCTCCATCCCCTAAGAAGCTAATTACTACTTTGTGTTTCTACAGATTTCCTTGTTCTGAAAATTTAATATGAATAGAATCATATAATATTATAACTACTCTTGCATTTAGCATAATGTTTTCAAGGCTCATCTATATTATAGCAAATCTCAGTAGTTCATCTCTTTTATGGATAAATAAAATTCTGTTTTATGAATATACCAGCATTGGTAATTCATTTGCCAGCTGACAAGACATTTTGGGCTGTTTCTACCTTTTGGCTATTCTGAATAATGCCAGCATAAGTATTTATGTACAGGTTCCTGCGTGGATATTTGCTATCATTTTTCTTGAGTACACATTATGGAATAATGGCAGAAACTAAGAGTAACTCCATATTTGATTATTTGATGAACTGTGAGATGTTTTTCCAAACTGACTGTACTATTTAATATTCCCATTTGTATTCTCAGAAGTACATGGTGATTCTGCTATCTCCACAAACTTGCCAACACTTGCTATTATCTGACTCCTTTATTCTAATCATCTTAGAGGATTGCATTCCCCTAATGCCAAGCATCTTTTCATTTGCTTATTAGTCATTTGTATATGTTCCTTGGAGAAATATATGTTCAGATCCTTTGCCAATTTGTCTTTTTCTTAAATTAAATCATAAGAGTTCTTTATATATTCTGGATTCAGTGTCTTATTGGATACATGGTGTTCAATATTTTTCCCATTCCATGAATTAACTTTTCTTGATAATATGGATAATATTGATAATATGGATAATAACTTTTCCATGAATTAACTTTCTTGATAATATCCTGTGGACTGCAAACACTTTCATTGTTGAAACTTTAATGAACCTTGTAGCATGGTATTTTCAATACCCATTGAGTCATAATTTGGAAGTTGCATTGAGGAGATTACACTCAGGTGTAATCTGAAACTGGTCCCTATAGAGGAAGGGGAAGGGAGAGATTTAAAAAAAAAAAAAAAAGGTAAACTTCATATTGGCATGTGGCACTTTAAATTGTCAAGGAAATTTACTTAAAAGGCTTTATCTTGGGGGACCACAAAAAGAGTCAATATACATACCTGCTAAATCTTCAGTTTAAATAAAGGTGACTTTCTCTCTATTGCCTCTCCAGTAAAAGCCTAGCAATGTGGGCCAGCTTTTGAAATTGCCTAATTCCTTCGCCCCCACTCTGACATAACTATCTTTCAAATCCGTTACTGCTCAGCTTTCAGTCACATTGTTCTTCTTGCTCTTTTTCAGAAACATCAAGCATTTTTCTATAGGTGAATATGATACTTGGGTATCAATGCAAATGTCACTTCCTCAGAGACTTCCTGCAACCCTGAATCATCTTCATTATTATCACTTCTTCTATTTAATTTTCCTCATGACACATGTCTTGATTGTTTATTTACTCATGTGTATGTATGTATATATATATATATACATATATATATAGCTTAAGCTATTCCACAAGAAGACAAGCTCTATTAGATTAAGAATCTTACATACTTTTTAAATTTTTTATTTATTTTATTTTTAAATATTTTTATTGAGGTAACACTGGTGTACAACATTGTATGTGATTTAAAGACAAGGGCTTGCACCTATTCAGATGTCCCCAAATGACACTCACCACCAAGGAAGAGAGTATCCCTTTAGAACTATAGTTTTTGGTCAACATCCTGGAAGGTGTATGGTTATTATCAGAAAACTCATTTAACAGAATGGGTTTATTTTTAACTACTCTAAAGGCACTCTAAGTAAATGCCTTTAAAGATCTGCAAATACTCAGAGCTCTTTTCATCAACTTTATTCTGCTCATACACACTTTTCAACGCTAACCTATCCTGTAAGAATTCTTCAAAGTTTAACTATTATCAAATTGAACTCAAGATATCTGATTGTATTCTCCTCCTACACCTCTGACTGACTGGTAACTGTTCATCATAATCATAATCAAGGCAATACTTAGAAAATTTTTTCTGCTCTGGCTTGTGGAGAAAAGGGGAAAGTGTAGGGTAGAAGTGACACCCTTCTACCTTCTCCAGGGCAGGGAATGTGCCATAAAAAACACAGCATGTCCAAGAACACTAAGATTCAATCCAAGAATCATGTCCAAGATTCAATCAGACACAAATATAGTTCCTTAAAAAAAATTGCATATTCTAAGCCATAAGAAGGACAAACACCAAATGGTGTCACCTGTATATGGACAACAAAGAAACAAAACAGAGTCAAGCAAAGCCAAGCCAATAACAAAACAGATAGAAAACTGACAAACCTCTAATTGCAAAACTAATGGAAACAGGAAAGGGAAAATGGTGGGGTGAGATCATTAGTGGAGGATTATTTGATGATGGGTATGATGTGAAAATACACATTTGTAGAGGCTTGAACCTATATCCCAAAACAAACACAATGATGTAAGACAAATTTACCAATAGATAAAATGGAAGTGGGAGGAGAGATTGCATATTTATATGTACCTCTTCTACATCCTTGCTAATAAAGGATTTCCACTCTCTCAAATGGTATCCCCCTACCCTTTTGCCCATAGCTCCTTTTCATGCCTCAACCTTTGGGTAGAGATGCTTTCAGTTTGAGGAAAGTTGATCCTTCAGTGGAACAATCATAGAGGGATCAATAACTTCACAGTTAAATGAAAATGACTGGAAACATATTCTACTGTGAGAAACATACACACATACTCTGCAACATATTAGAAATAACATACAACATAGTTTCAAGTTTTTAAATCCTGGGAAACTAGTGATCATTCTTAATCAGCTTGGCCAAGAGACAAAGCATCAATTATGAACCGGTCGAGAGCATTCTTCTTACAGGCTCTTTGATGCTTCCCAGTTCACCTCTCCTACCTTGACTTTCATATATTCCCTGTTTGCTTCAGTGTGTTTCAGAACTTGTCTGTCTTCTGCAAGTTTTCAAGCAATGGATAGTGTTGTAGATCATGCATTGCAGAGAGGCACCCAGCAGGAGAGGAAGATTAGGGGTTGAAATCCAATCTTTTACTTGCAAGGAAGAAATGGCATCTCTTGTTATCTGTCCACTTGGGCTGTGACATTTGGCAATTCCCAATATGTCAGAGAACAGAGAGTCTTTCATATAGCAAGTGAAGAACTCAGTCTCTATCCATGGATATCTGCAAAGACTTCACTCCTCCCAAGCCCTGTTAAATGGGTCAGGTCCAGGATGCTGGATCTGTCTCTCCCTAACCTCAAAGATTCTGGTCCAAGGCCCATGGTCTCCGTGAGATGTGCAATCTCTCCTGTTAATCAGTGTCCAGAATCCTGAAAGAGGAAGCCTTTTTGAAACCTATTGGTGAAATGCTTCCTTCTTTATGGTGGTCTAAACTGAGAACTCGTCCCTTCCCAGAATAACACTTCCTGTATCAGGACTCACTCACCCCAGTGGGATGACAGGAGCACTAACAGTCCAATGATGTAATGTTTAATGTTCTGTGGTTGCCCTGGCACCACAGCAAAACACCAGCCTCTAGGGAAGGAGGGCACTTGACCTGTGAACTTGGTTCCTATTTCCTTTTCTGAGATGTTTATGCCATATCTCATAATAGTGGGATGAGGAATAAAATAACTAGGTAATATTTCACTGACTACAATGAGGAGCAAAACCACTTGAAATACTTTTTTTCCTATTTCCCTAAGATCTTCATGAAATTTTAAATTTCAAGGACCTCCACAGTTTAAATACATATGCTGTTTCATAGAAGCCAAAAGCTCTATCATCATTAAAATTAAATATGTTGTCATTAAAAGAAGTGGGCTTCTTTTAAATGCACTGAAATGTAAAAATATTACTTCAAACTTAAGTCCAACACACCAGGAGAGAAGGAGGAGAAAGCTGTTGAAAGGATTACTAATGAGAAATGACAGAACTGCTTTATATCTATCATTCTTTGTGTTTTGCTCTTTCTCCATAAAAGCAAAGACACTATAACAAATAAAAGTTTAATAAGTAAAAAATACATTTTAAATGAAAAACCATGATTAACTTATTAAGAACCATTAAGTACATAATTACAAGGATTCTATTACATTAAGATACCAATTTCTTTAAAGCCAGAAATAATACCTACTGAAACTTTAATTATTTAAATGAGAAGAAAGAGAGGCATGTTATCTTCTCTGACAAAGATTAAAATCAATTTAATTGCTTCTCTGCTGCCTTGACATGATTCTTGCTGTGAGTCAAGCAACCAAAAAGGGAAATTAATACTGCAGCTGTTAATCAAGTGATATCCGTGCACCCGGTTTGATTACATCAGGGAGAAAACCATTGCTTCTTGGCTGACTTGTGCATCCAGCCCACTTTGTGTTGTTGCGGGGTGAGCGCTGAGAGATGCAAGGCTGGACTTAATTTCTAGAGCCTGTGATAGCACTAGGTGAGGCATGGCCTCAGGAAATTGCAGGTTGCTGTGTTTGAGCCTGAGTAAAGGCAGTTCTATCAAGACAGAGGTTTGTTCCAAATTAAATTCACCCTTTGGCGCCTGATTCTACTGTCCATAGTGTGAGGTAAAAAATAAATAAATAAAGAAAAGAAAGGAAATAAAAAGAAAAAACAACACACACACAAGGGCATTGGCGACACAAGAAAACAAGAAAGAATATGAGTATGTGGCTAAGATGGATGCGCTTTTGTCCATAGAACACAACAATCTATTTTTTTAGGGTAGACAGCGGCAGTTTCTTGAAGTCAAATACGAGCTCTCTCCCCCGAATTGGAAAGCACGGTGCGGTAGCAAGGTCCAGAGGAACAGCTCTTCCACTGCGTCAGAGCAGAGCATCTGTTAAACACCAGCCCCGAGTGAACATGCAGCAGCTTCCACACTTGGCAAACCAATGTATCTGATTGTAAGAAAATGGTATTGTGAAATATTTATGAGTCTGGAAACACAAACTGGTGCCTGGCCTCATCATGTCTTTTCAGCCCTTGTTAACTTTACAGATGATGAGAGGCATGGAGGTTGTCAAAACTAATGGATCTCAGGCACTTTGCACCTACTGAGTTCAGTTCCATCAGGACTGTTTTCAGGAACATAGCCCACCCCTTTCCTGTTTGCTGTCTCTTGTCGAAGACAGAGATGGATAATAACACTTCTCAAGTGTACACATTCAGGTGGAAATGCTTCTGAGAACTTCATCCTTTCTCTCGCTGGGAGAGCACCCCAGGGGAGAGACTGAGAACTCCTGTTCATAACAAAAGTTTTGTATTTGGGCTTTTGAACATTCCCAAGCAAGGACATGAACGGATCTTGGGGAGAAGCCTCAAACTAGATGAACAAGAGGAAAAGCTTATATTGCAAAGGATGTGCACAAAGGCAAAAATGATAGCAACACTGCCCTCCGAAGAGAAGATTTTTTTTTTTACATTTCAAGAAATATAATCACTGACTGAAGTCAGCCCAGGTGATAGGTTAAGATGCCCATCAGCTCTTATTTTATCTTAGCCCAGTTCACCTGTCCCCAGGATCTGCAGATGACTTTGCCCAGCTCTTTTTCATCAAATACAACTCACCCTACTATATTGGATCACCTTGCTGTTAGCCTGGCACTGTCCCTCCCCATTTCAATTTGACCAAATTGAAACAGATGCCCAGAGGCCGTGGAGATCAAGACTGGTATAACAAAATTTGGAGCCAGTTTCTAAGCTTAAATCAATATTTAACGGTAAGCCTGCTTTTATTTATTTATTTTTTGGCAGGCTTTTACTGGCAAATATCACTTTAAACTGAAAGCCAGAAGCCTTAATTATAAAGGATGCTGCTCAGGCTATATTTTGAAAAACAATAACTCATTTGACAAGACAACCTGGTAGTTTAAGAGATTGCACTCCCCCCAGAATAAGGCAAGGAGAAGGGTGTTATTCTTTTCTTTATCCTTCAAGGATGTATTTAATTACCTCATCTTCAAGCATGCAGAGACAATTCAAAGAGGGATAGGGAGTCTGGGGGTGGAGGAGCCATGCTCAGTCTCAGCCAAACCAAGCAGAAGCCCCAGGCCCTTCAGTCACAGCAGAGGCACATTCCA
>PVHY01016433.1:0-33736 GCA_004024945.1 Uropsilus gracilis
TTTCTCCCTCCCTTCCTCTCTCTCTCTCTCCCCTACTCTCTCTCATCCTGTGCTGATATCATATCTTGTGCTCTCTCATCTCATGCTCACTCTTTGCACCCTTTTATCCCCTGTCTCCTAAGCCCAAGGGGTATGCACTTACACATGTGCATACCTACTGAATTGCTCAATCATGAGGAAGACACCATACCACAGGTGCTGGGTTTATAGGCTAATGGAGGAAAAAACCTGACTAACTTACCCTACAGGTATACATTGAATCAGAAGAATCTCAAGAAAAACCATGTAGAAAATAAATAGGAACATAGACTCTGAAGAGAACCATGTCCTATGGAACAAAAACAACAGTGATTTTTTAAAAAAATACTTCTTTGTGAAGCAAAGCTTCAAAATACAGTTAATGCTTGTCAAAGTCATTTTTTTGTGGGTTACCTCTGGTACAATTGCCCACAGTATGTCTTTCTAGAACACATATTCATATGTCAAATTTTCTTTTTTCTTATCTTTTGTTTCCTTTTCACAATTGCTGTTCTATGAACTTCATCTTTGCATCACTTTCAATCCTAGAAATAAAAATAATGTAATTCTTAGAGAGTTCTACTTAACTTCATGCAATTTTTGCAAATTTAACTCCATGAAAGCCCTCAAAAAGTTAGCTTTCTGTGTGATCCCTGTGTATGCATGTAAAAACTTTGAAACTGCTTTCATAAATGAAATGATGCCCTTTTTATACATCTCCATTTGTCAAAGCTAAAATCCGTCCTGATGTGTGTTTATGGTATAATTTGGCCTATGAAGTGGTGTCCTGCTTTTATATGATTCTCAAACAAATTCCCTTTAAAAACTTAAATAATGTCTTTGAGATATTTTTAAATGACTTTCCCCAGAATTATATTTGTGGTTTTTCACCTTTTGGGACTTCTGCTTTCAGGATTATGCTTTCAGGCTTGTGTCTTCTGGGATTATGACCCAAATCCTCCAAAAGACATCAATTTAGAGAATGTAAGGACTATGTACCCACAACTGTTGCCATCATCTCAGCTAACTGGTCACCAACCTCCTCAAGACCTCCCCCAAAAAAACTGTAAAGTGGGAAGTCAGACAAATTTGTGATCTTATTTCAAGTCAAGAGAGAGGTATAATCCCTTGGTAAGTGATTGAATGAAATGCTTCTGGGATTAGTTAGGTTATTCATGATTTGTGTGTAACCTTAGAGTGAAGCTGTGATTGGTCTAAAAAATCTTTTTATGTTTATCATTGTAGAGTGAATCAGGTTTTTTTCCTCCACTGGCTTCCACCAGCACCTGTGGTACTGCGTCTTCCCCATGATTGGGTGGTCAAGTGCATGTACACCTGTGTAAATGTGCAAACCTGGGACCAGAGAAAGTGAAGATTCTCCTGCCTCCCAGCACTCCTGGCCCCAGCCTGCCCCTGCCCTGCCCAATGTGTCTGTGTAACTGATAAACCAATAAAGAATCTACTCAGATTAGTGAGTCTGAGGCTTGGCCCTACAATGGGCAACAAGGAGGGATGGTTATATAAAAGTTGGCATAGTCAGCAGGATGGTTCTACACAGACACAAGTGGAGTCCTCTGAGACCGGGGAAGACATTGATGGGTGGCTGACCACAGCAGGTGGTACCCAGTAGCCATGTCCTCTCTCAGTGGACACATCCCCTTCAATGACCAGAGACAGAGAGATGAGATCCTTGCAGCAGTTGGAATGGGCCCATGCAACATGGAGGGGGCCTTGGATAGCTGTAGTGACTGAGAGGTGGCAGGCGCTATGGGATGGTCGTTTCTCACAGCTCTACGGAAGTCTATGCTGAGAGAGTGATCCAGGGTTCATGAGCTACAAGATGAGATATGGGAACTGCAACAATATTTGAAGCTTCTTCAGAAAGAAATTCAGAGAAATTGATTTGCCACTCAAAAAATGCCAGACTCCCCCTCTAGGGAGGAAGAGGAGGCTCCTCATGATGTGGAAGAGGCTGGCCAGGGCTCCAGGCTCACTCAGTAGTGGCAAAGAAAATGAAGCTCAGGCTCACCCTGGGGTGACACAGAAGATAAAATAATAGCAGCCCATTCAGGGGATCAGGCTGCTGAGCTGCCCTAGATGACGGAGCTCACCACGTATTGTTTATACACCTGAGCAGAACTTGTGGACTTGACTAAGCAATTCCATAAGAAACCAGGAGAGGATTTGGCAGCTTGGCTACTGAGATTTTAGGATCTTGGGACCCACAGAATCATTTGCATGGCACAGGAGAAGGAGAGTGGCCTCAGTGACCCTACATCCGTCGTTGAGACAGTGGTTGCAGAACAGCCAGCAGTCTGACACGGGAGACCATTCTCTGCTGGACTGGGTCACGGCTGTGATGCAAACAGTCTGGGAAGATGCGGAAGACACTGGAAACTGTGAGTAGATGGCAAATGTCCACTGACCTAGTGCAGGTCCTTCGGGAACTGGGAATAGAGCAGGCAATGTTTAACATCAATACTCATGGTCCTGACCAGGAGCATTTCCCAGCAGGAATGAAGGACACGGTGCTGAAAAGTGCTCCCTCATCCTCATTTGGGTCCCTTAAGGCAGTTCTGGTTCCCTGTGGGATGCCAAGTACATGAATTCACCTCAGTAGCGGCCACACACCTCAACAGCGGCCAGCTTGGGTGAGATAGATTGCCAGTGCACTCAGAGTGGAACACAGGTCATGGTTGACCAACTTCAGAGAATGCTATGAAGGGCAGGCAAGCCTCTGACAGTCACAGAGCCTCTTAAAATCCCCCGTATATCCAGATGTAGATGAGAGAGGCGTAGAGCAGGTGTAGATTTTGTTAAAATACATGCACAGCCCAATGCCTATCTATTAGAACTGCGAAGGCAATTGCAGGAGGACTAGAGATGCACACCCACACGCAGATGAGCTGCTGGGATGAGGAGAGCTGGGGACGCTAGGCCCCAGGCACATTCCTGCACCTGAGGACCACTAACTGCCACCCCTGGCCCAGGGGGAAGCCCTGTTCACCTTCAAATAGGGTGAGAGCCCAGGGACCCATCCACAGGGGACAGACAGGGACTGGAGCTCTGCATGTAGAGTAATGGTTTGCTTTCTATGTTCTGTAGTTGTATTCTGTTGTATTTAACTGCATTCTGCTCACTCTTGCTGGTCGTGGCTAGGTGTTCTGCATTTGCCAAGAGAAACTTGTGGAAGAAGTGTGTAGATTATGCGTTGAAAAAGGAAAAAGCTTGAGGGGGTAGAGTGTAGGGTACGGTAGGCAGTTTTTTTCCTCCATTGGCCTGTGTAACTGGCAACTGAGGTATTGTGTATTCCCAATGACTGTGCAGTCTGGTGGGTGTGTGCTCGCCTAAGTGGGCACACCTGGGTGTAGGAAGCCATGATAAGATATGTGGAGAGAGCATGTGAGGAGAAAGAAAGATAATTTGAGAAACTTAAGGGCAGTTTCTTCACTGTTCATTTTTAAAAGTTCTACAATGATAATTGCAAGGGCTCCAATGTGCTTTGTCTGCTGCAACTTATGATGAACCTTCTTGACTTGGGCTGGTTATATGACAACAGTAAACTAAGGGATAAAGAAAATAGCCTAAAAATGATTACTCCTGATTGGGGCAGTATATCTAGCAGCCTAATTTACCCCACAGCATTGTGTTGGGGAGGAAACCCAAAATGTTAATAAGAAGTTTAAGTCACGATAACTCCCAGCTCCTGAGTGCAGTGACCAGCTTGAGGGCACGCCTGTGAAAGTGAAGAGAACTTGGCCTGGGTGAAATTTGTGAATTACCTGGTGCCTTAAAAGACAGTACATTCACTGGCACTTTAAGATCATTCTGTTGACAAACCCACAGCTACCATCATACTCATTGATGAAAACCTGAAAAATTTCCCCTAAATCTGGAACAAGGCACGGATGTCCATCCCCAACACTGCTGTTCAACAGTTTAGCAAATCCTATTGTAGGGTGAGTAAGTTAGGTTGCTCCTCCGTTAGCCTGTAAAACCAACACCTGTGGCATTGTGCCCTCTCCATGATTGATATGCCTGGCCAGTGGGTGTGCACTTGTGTGAGTGGACTCACTTGGACCAGGAGAGGATAAAAGGATGGCATCACCCTAGGGGAGGGTGAGAAGAGTACACCAGGAGCACAAGTAAGGAAGAGAACAAGGGGAACACAACAAGAATGAGGAAAGAGCCCAGAGAAAGAGCATGAAGATTCTGGGGCCAGGGGAGGGGGATGCTGAAAGGCTGGTCTGTCCTCCAGGGCCTGTGCCGTTACCTGCCTCCTTACCTACCAGTTTTCTTGCCTCCTGTACCTGTGTCTCTGGTTCCCTGAGGTAGCATTAAAGCCTGTAAAATCCACCAAGGGCTCAAGCATTTTTCTTTAACAGCTAGAACCTATAAAGAACCTGCTGGGACTCAGATGCTTGCAGTACACCTAGCCGGAATAGTTAGGCAAGAAAAAGGTATGAATGGTATTCAAACTGGAAATGAAAACTATTGCTATTCATGTATAACATATACAGAAAACCATAAAGCTCCCACAGAAAAATCTGATTTCATGGGAATAATTAACGAGAATTTGCAGGATGCAAAAGCCATATACATATATCTGGTGTATTTTTTAAAAAATGTTTTATTTTTGGATTTCTTACACTGTAAGACTGTTGATCCCCATGGGAGTAGTTTCTACCCCTTCCCTGCCACTCCCCCCCAGCCCCACCCCCCAACCCCAGTCACTCCATCTCCTTTTTTATTGCTATTTGTCCATGTTTGGCCCTTTGGTCTTTTCTTTCTGGAGCTATGTCCTTATCCTGGGTGAAGATGTGATTTCTTGGTGTATGGTAGACTGTGCTACTTAGATTTCCAGACCTAATTTTGCCATCAAAGGCCAGTCTGTGTTCATTTAGCTTATTTTAGTGCCTCCTCATTCTTAGTAGAGAGGAGTACAGAACAGTACAGAATCTGTACTGTTTTCTTTCCCATTTTGTTGCTTCTTTGACTTATTCAAGTCTTTGGCCTAGGAACCTGGTTCCCATCTTTTTTTTTTTTTTTTTTTTTTTTTTTTTTTTTTTTTTTTTTTTTTTTTTTTTTTTTTTTTTTTTTTTTTTTTTTTTTTTTTTTTTTTTTTTTTTTTTTTTTTTTTTTTTTTTTTTTTTTTTTTTTTTTTTTTTTTTTTTGGTAGAGAGGTTCCTCCATGGGGCCAGCTATTTGCAGATGGTAGATCTGACTGGTCTCCTTGGTTTTGGTTTGCAGGTCAGCTGTTGTATTTCAGCGGCCTTCATCCCCTGTGGAAAGGGGCTGTGCTTTGCCATTGTGAAAGGCATCCTTGAATCAGAATTTTGGCTCCCAACTCCTCGGTGACATTGTAGGTATAATTTTGTCGTAGGTAGTCTCCTTATTTGGTCTCACAGTTCAGTGTTCAGTAGTTCTCTTCATGCTCTTTTTGAGTCCTGTCCAGATGGTGTTTCCAAGGCCTTGCTATTGTCCCTCACCTCTTCTATATATATGGTTGTGTTAAACGATTAAGTTTTCCTTATTCCTGATGAAGGCTACTGTACAGGAAGCAAAATAGAGGGGGTTAATGGCACCCACCCCGCCCTGCCCCGCCACACACCCCAATCTGTCTTTTGGAAGGACTTGGGAGCATGGCGGTGCCCATATCCTGGTATACCCCAACACACTTCAGGGAGACCCCAACCCCATTCCCCCCACCACCATAGCAGAATGGTGCCAGAGTGCAGGCAGCTGCCATCAATGCTGGGCAACTACAGGGGTGTGGGTACTAAACATGCCAAGGCACTGGCAGGCAGGACCATCCTGGCACATTCTACCCCCCCCCACCACATCTGGTGTGTATATTTGTATGCAAGTAGTGAATTAGATGAATGAGAAATTAAGAAAACAATTCCATTTATAGTCACAGCAAAAATGATAAAATATTTGCCAATCAGCTTAACCAAGGACGTAGAAGACCTATATGCTAAAAACTACAGACATTTTTAGGAGACACCAAGAAATAGAAAGATATAATATATTTATGGATTGGAAGAATAAACATTGTTAAAATGCCCATCCTACCTAAAGTAATTTACACATACAACACCCTATCAAAGTCCCAAGGGCATTCTTCAAGGAAGTAGAACAATTCTAAAATTTGTATGGGCAGCACAGGGAGAGCCTGAATAACTCCTTGAGAGAAACTGTGTCTGAACTTCACATTCTGGAAGGGAAATCTCAGAAGTTTCCAGGACCCAGTATGACTCTTTGGCTCTTTCCTAAGTTAGAAGCCAGGCAGAAAATGACTGATGTGCTCCCTCAGGTAAATGAAGAAACCTGTTTCCCAAGAGAATGCAAATGACATGTTCTCTGAACATGAGTCACGTTCTCTGAATCTTTACTTGACCCAGTGCTGGTTATTTAAAAACCAGCAAGAGATGAAAAATGCTGGTGTGGATGTGGAGAAGAAGAAACACTTGAGCACTGTTGTCTGCGGGGATGTAAATTGTTACAGCCACTGTGGAAAACAGGATGAAGGGTCCTGGAAAAATGAAACTACCATATGACCAACTCCACTCTGGGAATATGTTCCAAGAAAATAAAAACAGTAACTTAAAAAGCTATCTCACTCTCATATTCCTAGCAGCATTCTTTACAATGACCTTGCAAAGAATTTAAGTTCCTATTAATGGATAAACAGATAAAGGGACAGCATACATGCACATTAAAATGACAGCCTGAATGGATCCTGCAAACTTTGTGCTAGGTGAAATAAGCATAAATAAGTGAAATAGTCAAACTTAGATAATGATTGTATGTTCTCACTTACATGTGGAATCTAAGAAAAAAACAAATAACCCTGAAAACAAAATCATGGAGATCAGATTTGTGGTTACCAGAGGCAGAGGCGAGGAGGAGGAATTGAAGAAAGGCGGCCAAATGGCACAAAATTATAGTTATAAGAGAAATAACTCTCTGAGACCATAATGACTATAGCTAAAACTGTGGCATTATGTATCAGAAAATGGTTAAAAGAAAAAAACTGAAGTGCTCATCTATGGGTAGAATTTTATTTTCTTCTTTTTAAAGCTGTCTATGTGAGATGATGGATGTTAACTAACCCTGTTGTCGTGATCCTTTCACAATTTATGGAAATCAAGTGTCTGCTTTAAATGTATAAGGTGATGTATGCCAATTATTTCTCAATAAAATTGGGAAAGTAAATAAACAAAAACAGTCTGTGGCAAGTATGGGAGTGCCTGGCCGACAGCTAGGGCTGGCCCTCAACTTTATGAGACAAAGTGTATTTTCTCTCAGTCTCTCTTGGATAATTACAGAGTGTAGGATTTTTGGCGGGGAAAAAAGATGTGATAAAAATGTTTTAAAACTGATGGTTGCAAACATTTTGAAAATAATATAAACCACTGACTTGCATACTTTAATTGGGCAAGCTGTATATGTAAATTATATCTCACAAATTGTTAAAGAGAAAAATGACAACATATAGCTTTGTATTGGTTCTTTTTTGCAACAAAGGACATTTTTGGGATGGCTAGGGAAATCAAAATGTCTTCTGAGGATTAGATGGTAGCAAACGTTTCAATGTTTTTTCCTGGTTATATTTCAGCTCTTGAGAGAATATACTTGTTTGTAAGAAATGGACACTGAAGTATTTGTTGGTGATGGGTTAACTTTGTATGTAACTTATTTTCCAGTGTCCAGGAAAAATGCTGTGTTTAAAACTTATCTGTAAATTTGAGATTGTTTTAAAATATAAAAATATATTTTGTAAGACATGATTTAATTTTTCAATTACGAAAGGACTGGAAATGGAAGGTTAGATTCTTAGTAACCACAGGGCACTGATCGCCCATGGTCTGGCCTGGCTATGGTGATGGCATGATTTTATCTTCACCAGCTACAGCATGCCCAATTCCATTATATTTCCAGTTGGTGTTAATTTTTATAGAATTCCTACTTTAAAGTAATGACATTCATTTTGAGAAAGAAAAGGTAGTTACTATTTAAAACAATGGGCCAGAAATAGCTGAAGAAATCAATTTATTCGATACATTTATTAGCAGGGACCATGAACACAGCTGGTGGAAGGAATCAAATAAAGCCAGTCAGCTCATCATCCTTGCTTTTGTCAGTCTGGTAAGCATGAAGTTCCAATGGCTGGCCTCGCTGAAGACCACTGAACACTTTAATGTGAACATAAAGATCATTACCTACTCGCACCTGAAAGTTAAACAAAGAAGAAATAGATTTATTCCCAGAGATCTACATCAAATGAAGGTTCACCACAGACCTATGAAAACTTTGCAGCGGTTAAAACTAATTTTAACTAATGACATTTAGTGACTGTTGTGACTCAGGCACTACGATGAACATCTAGCATACGTGATTATATTTACTTTTTAGTACAGGCCTGAAGAAAGATGGAACAGAAATAATTTTATAGATGCAGAAGCAGATTTAGAGATAGGTAGTTTCCATAAATCTCTTAGTTAAAAAGTGTCAGAGCCAATATTCAAATCCAACTCCAGCATCTATGTTCTTTACACTCTGTAGTGTAACACTTTAAAAACACTGACTCTATCCTCTGAGGCAAATGGCATCGGCTTTTGCTGACTTACAGAGACAATACAGATGATTGCTGAACATCAGGTTCTTTGGGTTCAAGTCCTGGCTCTGCTCTCTGAGCTATGTGACTTTTGTTAGTTACTCTACTTCCCCAAGGGTCAGTTATCTCTTCAGTAACCCAAGGGAACAACAAATCTCACAGATTTGTTGAGAGGATGGATTGAGATACTACATTGTCAGCTCTTAGAACAGAGTCTGGCACATAGTAAGTGTTCAATAAATTACTTTATTCTACACAACACTCTGGCAGTAGGCTCTCATCATCTACATCACAATGATAAGGGAATTATCTTCATGGAAGATAAGAAACTGCATCACACAGATTTCGACAAGTAGAACAGTCAAAAGGGGACTCAAATGGAAACTGTCTGACACCAAAGCCTGCAAGCCTTCCATTTTTGCCACTTACCCCTTGATATGTAATGAGAAAGACCACAGAAGGTCACAGGAAGATCTTAAATAAAAGAGAGTGTCTTTGAATCAAGGGAACAAAAGCTAGATAGTCAGGAAGGAATGAGAGAATTGGGACCAGTGGCTGTAATCTAGTGGGAGAAATTTGATAGCAGAAGGAAAGGAGAGAGAAATAAGAAAGCAGGGAATCGTGGGAGGGAAGAGAAGAGAGGAAAAGAGAATGTGGTTAAAATCTGGTGGGTAGTCTTAAGGTAAGAAAATTTCTATGTAGTTTGCTGATGAAGTATTTAAGAAATACATGTGCTGGTTTCATGTTAACCATGAAAGGTCTTAAACTGGCCCAGGATTAGGCTCATGTACACACTTAATACATTTCACTTAGATGGTTCATAGGTGATAAGGTGGTGGGAGAATCTCAGGGTAGACAATAATGTAATATATACATGCATATATATATATGTGCAATTAATTTTTAAAAATTAAAGAAATAAAAAATTTAAAAATAAGTTTCTCTTTGTTAAAAGAAATGCATAAACTGGTTAACTTGAAATGTGTGCACTGGGGTTACTCATATTCTTGATTAAAATGATACCATTTTGATGTAACACTTCTTTTTCTTTGAATAATTATTTTTCAACTAGAACAGGTTTATTTCCAGTTGCTAAGAGAGCAGATGGAGGAGGAAGTAATGCTTTCTGAGGAGCAGGCAGAATCTCCTTCATGTGCAGGACTCCATACTTACTAGGGACGCACATTAGGTAGGACTGGGGTGGCCCACTTATATGACGCACTAGGAGATTGTCTCATATTGAACTGATTGTTTTTTTTTTAATCACCTATTTTATCTCTTTTCTGAAAAATTTCATCTTAAGTAGGTGATTGTTAGAGAATCAGACTATACTCTGGTCAAATGGTTTAGTAAAAATTAAGTCAGTAATTTAACATGTCTCTTATTATAATGTGTTAAATCAGGACTATCATTTTCAATATGGATATGACTCCAAAATATCCAAGGGTGATTTATTAAATTTGTTCCTTCTCAATTTCTTCACATATATTTCCTTCAATTAAATTTTTTGATACAGCTACACAATTGATTTAAAAAATATTTTAAGTGCTCAATTGTTTTAAACCAAATCTACAATGTTACAAATTGAATATACTTATTTAAATTGCAAAAATATTAAATTATATTAATCAAAATGCCTATTTAAGGGGTAAAAGAAGATTTAATGATTCATTTAATGATTCTAGATTGTTTCTTCAATCATAAAGCTTTGACTAAATAAGTTTCCAGGTAGCATCTGGTCCAGGCCCTGAACTTAAGCCATGCCAGGGGGAGAATGCTTCTTCTATTTCATGAAGAAGTCATGGCAACAAGCTAAACATATTCTGAACTATTATGGTATTTTTTCCTTGAAGGTAAGAATTTTTGGAAATTAAGAGCAACATAAAATTTTCTAGGATAAAGAATTATATATAGGCTGGATGTGGTGGCACGTGCCTGCAATCCCACCTACCTGGGAGGCTGGGCTAGGGATCACTTGAATCTGCAAATTCAGGACTACCCTGGGCAACATAGTGAGACTTAGTCTCTAAAAAAATATATGTATTTATATATAATACATAAAAATATATAACATTATATGTAGTATATACTATTTTATAATATTATAAATGAAATTTTATATTTTATAAAATAATATATAAAAATATAAAAATATAATATAAATATATATTTACACACATACTTTATAGTAAATAAAAGTAGCTTTTTCTGCCAAATCAGAAAGTCTGCCTCTTGGGAAGTATAATGCTAGGTAGGCATCTTGGTTTAGGGTAAGGAGAACAAATTATGTGGGAGAAGTGACCATCATCCAAAGAGACAAGTAGAATATCTTTTAGTGCCAAAGTGGGTATTGAATTCTAACCTTAATGAAGTAAAATATTCCAGCAACCACTTGAGTTTTATATTCTTCAGCTTCAAATATTTCATACTTTGCATTTGTTTTTTCTTCAAGCTGTTGTTTAACCTTAAGAAAAGAGGTGACAAATTATCAACACTATATTGGACTTCATTTACGTGACTTACGTAACTGGAGAGTAACATTTCTAAGAGTTCTCCAACATGATTATGAGCTGTGAGCTAGTTTTAGTATTTCAAAGAAAGAAAAACACCTAGCTTGAATAAGATTGCACGGGTTGACTAAGATATCCAAGCAGACCTTAGTGGACACAGAGGTGTTCACCTTTCTCAGCCTGCCATGAGTGGTAGTGGTAGAGAGGTGGTGTTGAGGGAACAGTGTGGGCTTGTAGTTTGGGTCCCTGCCAGTGGACATCTAGCAAGGAGGAACATCTCATAAAACACAAGGCTGTTCGAGCTTTTCTTGTTACCAAAGAGATAAAACATCTTGGATTTATTTCTCTGAAACCTATGGATTCATGCTGCTTTCAACACACACATATTTATATCTATAATCATTCTGACAAACATTTGAGCAAAGAGAACAGGATAGAACAGTTGGTGGTAACATGGATAGGCCATATTTGGGGCATTTTACAGAGTAAGAAAGGTGAATTTGGGTAGTAGCTTGGAAATACAATAGGGCTGGTGAGAGGTGATTAGTTGACATTGTTCATCCAGTAATGTTTTAAGGAAAGGGGGAAGTATGGGACATGGTGCCAGGTATGCAAAGAATGATGCCACCCAGCATGAGAGGAAGGGTTGGATGAAAAAATGTGCAGGTTGGAGAGAGGAATGCGTTTCAGTAGGGGATAAATTGGGGCATTCCACCCCAGGTGAACTCAAGTTTATAAGAGAAGGAAATAAAACACCTGCTGGAGGGAAGGAGGGTGCAAGAAACAGGAGCGGGGATGGTTAGATTCACCTCTGTGGGGTTTCTAGAAGAGTCCATGGGCAACTAAAAGGCAACTCAGCAGCCCCAGGGTCCTGCTGTGGTTGTTTGATGGTGTGAATTTGTAGATTTGTAATGGGGGACTTTCTGTGGATCTGTGTCTCTTGGGTTCATTTGTCTGAAATGGGGCAGAAGCTGAGGAGGAAATGGTAGTAGAGGGAGTGATCTTTACTTGAGGATTGGAATATTAGAAACTCGTGGAGTCACAGCTATCAGGGGTGGAGGAGCAAATGAAACCACAGTTCCTGGGATCCTGGCTGCATGCGGGATGGAGTGGGCCCAGGTTGGCCCCAAGCAGATGAGAAGGTGAGTGCCTGGAGGATTCCAGTGTGGTGAAATAGCAGGTTCTCTGGGTGTGAGAGTGGGACAGATGACTGATGAGGAGGTTTTGGTCAGAGTGGAAGACACAAATTTGTGGGTGAGTGAGAACCAAGACATGCTGGGCTCTTAGGTGTGTCCCTGATGGTATGCAGCAGGGCATTGGTGTGGTGTGCTGGCAGACCAAAATCATAATCCGTGGGCATGACAGGAATGATGTTCAGCAGTCAGGGCGTTGCATGGATGCGTGTGCACGTGAACTTATGCATGTGTAATAATAGCACTTGTTTCTAAAAATAATTATTGCAATAATATTTCTTTGATACACATAGCTATATTCTCATCCAATGACTTTTTACATATAATACATCAACAGTTATGATATTTTTACATATAATACATCAACAGTTATGATCCAGAGGTTTTTGCTGCTAGGACATCCATTGGGTCTTTAATTTCACATGTTTTGACTTTTCATGGATGGGATCCTATATGGTTCCTTATTTCCTTGTGTGTATGTCTTGTAGCCAATCGATTCTGTCAATTTTCCTGAGGGCAGGACTCATCTTTATGTCCCCTCTCCCTCCATAGCAATTCACACAGTACTATGCACATATTTTCTGGAGGAAGAGATCAGGGTTGTTTTCCCTCAAATAGAAAAAAAGGTAGAAAAGGAATATAGGAATGATTCCCAGCTGATAGAATCTTAGAAGAGGGGGTTTCTTCCTGGTGTCCTCTGAACCTAAAAGTCATTTGCACCCTTTGCTATGTGATACCATAATCACTGTTCCATCTGGTTAGTTTCCAAATGGAGAAATTCTTCTTTTCTGACTTAAGAAATGTTCAAGTCTTTATGTTCAATGTTCAATGTCCAAGCCCTATGTTTGACTTCCTTATTTTAATATTTATATATTCATTTTTCACTTTGGTTAAAACTATATTTTATGGTTTTGTTAAAAAAGGATTTACACATCATTCTTTTCTTATTTCCTTTTCCCTAGTTTTATTGAGATATAATGGACATATGTGACTGTTTAAGTCTGGGGATATAACACAATCACTTGACCAACATGATTATCACAATAGGTTTATTATCTCATATACATGCAATGTCTTTATCCATGATCTCATATAGATACAATAAAAAGAAAAGGCAAAAATGTATTTTTGATGAGAACTTTTAGGATCTACTCTCTTACCTACTTTTCTACACATCAGGCAGCAGTGTTAGCTTCAGTTATGATGCTGTGTTCCATCTCTATTATTTATTTATTTTATTGGTGGAAGCTTTTACCTTTTAATCAGGTATCTACAAATCTGATCTCTTTGAGTTTTTTAAATTAAATTAAATTTCACATGTGGGTGCATAAGTACAACTTTTATCTTACTCTGATTTATTTCAATTAATATTAAGCTTTTAATGTCCAGCTATATCTTTTCTTTCTGACCTCATCCAACATTCCTTTTTTATTTTGGTGTCAAATTTTTTGAGTCTGGGCCAGGTGTGGTGGTGCACATCTGTAAACCAAGCACTGGGAGGCAAGAAGCCAGGGATTGCTTGAGTTCAGGGGTTCAAGACTACCTGGGGCAATATTGCGAGACCTGGTCTCTAAAAAGCAGCCAGCCATGATGGCAGGCACCTGTAATCTCAGCTACCTGGGAGACTGAGGCTGAGGATCACCTGAGTCCACAGGACCGGGACTACCCAGGGCAACATAGCGAGACCTAGTCTCAATAAACAAACAAACAAATAAATAAATTTTTGTTCCTATTTTCCCCTCTTCAATGTGATAACCTTCCCCTTCTCTCTCTTCCTACTTAACTGAATTCTTTCTTCAGGTAGCATTCTACTATACCAATAAGGACAGAGAACTGAAAATTTTCAGCTTCTCCAGTAACACCTAAGCTCTAGTTTAAAAAAAAAAATGAAAAAATTGTAATGCATTGAAAAGGAAAAAAAAAAAACTGTAAAGGAGATGACAGGTTGTAGAGGCAATTCCTGGGACCCCCTCAAATCACACCATGTATACAATTATCTTCCCCATTTGTCTGATCCTTGGAAGGGACTTAACCTAATTCTACAACCTTGGAGGTGTGGATTAAACTTCCACTACCTATAAAGTGGTTACAGTAATACCTGCCTGTTGGGATTGTTTTTGGATAATAAATGATATAATTGATGTTAAAGTGCTTCTAAACTGACTGTTCTCTACCTTCCAACACTTACTTGGAAATTGTCCCCTAAGGCTGTCTCCTGTGAGAGAGGGAAGATAAATGATAATTGGAAATGTAATACCTAAGAAGGTGAGCTACCACACAATAATTATTTACCTGAAAGACAGGAGGTTTGACAAACAATCTTTAATGTCCTTCCAGGTCCAAAACTTGTGATTATGAAAAAATACTTAATTGCAGGCTGTTTTATGATATGTTTAGATATCTTGATTTCTATAAAGGAATTGTAAACTCCTTGAGGGCAGGGACCTGTTCTTATGTATCTTCTATTTAACACATTTAACATTTAACACATGTGCTTCCCATGATTCATTGATATTTAAATCTCATATTGATTTAAACTGAGGCTGACTGCTTGCACAGGAAAGGCAAATTTATACCATGCTTTCTACTCCAGGTTTCTACCCACACACTTCTTGATACTGTGTAGTAGAAAAGCCAGGTGATCAAAAATCTAGTGTCAGACTAGTTTGTTCTGTAGATGGTTTTAAACCTTGATTTTTGGTGTCATAATTTGAAAAGCAGACATAAATCTTCCCTGGCCCGGAGGTTTGGAAGATCAGTGAGAGGTTGAATGGAAAGCAGGTTTTTTAAATGCAAAGCACATTTTGGGAAGAGGTAGTTACTGCTAATACCTGTCTCTCTTACTCTACTTCTCTGACAGGGTTGGAACCTGGGGTAAGCTGCAAGAGACACACTTTCATATTAATTTTGTAATTTATGATATAACTCACAGTAGGGTATTATTAACAATACAAAGCCTTCTGACAGCTTCCAGTTTTAAAGAGATAATTATTCTTAATAACCAAGGTAGACTTTAAAAAATTAATAACATTTCCAGCACTATCTATCTACATTTCAAATCTCTCTATTCCCCATCCTTCTACAGCTCTGGTTCCTTGAAAGTGTGAGGGGAATTTACCAGGGTCAGAAGTGATTTCAGGCAAAATACTGAAGAAAAGTGTTGTGATGTCTCAGCTATGCATATTCCTCTCTTGTTTTAGAGTCATTTTTATGTTCCCATTTAACCCTTAGAGTTTTGAGATTAGCAGGGTAACAGGTGTTATCTTTATATCAGGAGAAAATGAGAATTTTTTTTTGTCTTTTGGCAGTACTCTGATTTTAGAAAACACATCTCTCATAGCTCTCTTAGGTCATCATAGATCTCTGGCCCTGTAGGCAAGTGAAGTTATAGACAGTATGGCATGATGGGAGAGCTGGATGAAATGCAGACATTCAGGCCCACCCCATACCTGCTGAATTAGAATGCACATTTTAACAAGATCCCCAGGTGATTCATGCACTAAGTTAAAGTTGAGAACATTGGCCTAATACAGGGAAGAGTTAAAAGCTTAACATTGTCTTCTTCAATAGAAAAAGAGTTCTGAGGTATTTATATTTTGAAAATATTTAGCTTCAAATTATGAATGGTAGAATTCTAGAATTCAGTTTCTTATAGAACTTTCCAGTGCTTGATATAGAGAATCCCATTACTTCCACTCACCAAGAAGCTATTTTATTTTTCAGTGTCATAGAATCAAATTACAGAAAGAATAAGAAGCAATACCAGGAAATAAGGTAACAAATTACAAACCTAAAACAATAATTCATATATCATTTTTCCTTCTCCTAAAATATGTCATACAGTAAAGTCTTGTTATATAGGTAACAACTAACAGAACAGCACTTTAAACAAAAGTATCACCTTGCTAAAGATTAAGTTCTATTTTCAACATAATCAATTTTAGAATAAACCATGAATTATGCTACTTCTCTAGTAGTTTAACATCTGTAGAGCTACTAACATACTAAAACACTGCTGGTTTAGTCAAATCTGCAGGAAATTTGTTAATGGACTACTTTTACAATATTGTTTTTCATTCAATACATTAAAAATTATTCCCTTAAGTACAAGGAAGGCCAGTTCATTAAATTGTTAACAATTTTAATTACACATTGGCTCCACTTGGGAAGATTAGAAATATTTCATCAGAAACTGTAAATATTTCATGGAATCACACTTTTAAGAACTACAAAGATAATCCAAAACAAAGTCTCCCTTTACAAATAGGGAAACAGGGCTCAGGGAAGGGATGTGATTTACTCCAGAGCACTCACAAAGTTGGGATCATTAGAGATTTCATCCAAGAGACTTTTAGTTCTAAGGTAGCCTGTTTCTATTTCCCTATGTTCTCGTTTTCATGCTCATTCCCTTACCAATCTAGGAACCAAGATTTTGGATCGAACTTTTCATGGATGTGTCAACTCACCTGATCAGCAATCGCCTGGATTTCTGGAGTAGCAGGTTTGACTTCACTTAAGCCTCCAGGCATCATTTTGACTAATTGCTTCTTGACTGGGCAGGATGCTGGAACAGAAATGAACAGGTAGGTGTGGAGACTCGGTTTTTAAAGAGGGTGGTTGGTCACAAGCTCCGCCTATAGAATGTTTTATTTTTTCAAAGAGCGGAAAGGTTCTGGGAAAATGAGTACGCCTTGAGGCAAGGTTCCCAGAAAGCTCACCAAAAATCTGGAGTAATGAGGCACTGGGCATGGATGAATGGGTGTGTGCAAGAAGTCACTCTAATCAAACTTCCCTTTTTTGAATAGTTACAACCTGTTGTATTTCAGGAATGAAATCTGAGGCCACAACCAGTTTCCCACTGATTTAAAATCTATAGTACAAATTTTTACTTATTGATGAAATACTAATATGTCAAAGCTGATTGTGTAAAGTTTGCTTGACTTTTATAAAGAAAATAAATGGATCTATCTGGAGACCACTGGTCAGATATTTGGACATTCATTTAAATTCTTAGACCTGTTTAAAATACAGAAAACACAACGAATACAACAAAATACATATTTCTATCACCCAGAGTTAAAACTTTAACTTATTCTATTTGATTTTCATCTTTAAAAAAAGAATTTAGGTTTTTTTTTGAGACTACCTCTTCTCTTGCTATGTTGCCCAGGATAGTCCCAATCCCGCGGACTCAAGTGATCCCCAACCTCAGCTTCCCAGGTGCTGGGATTACAGGCACCCGCCACCGCTCCCGGTTGCTTTTTCGAGACCAGGTCTTGCTTTGTTGCTTGGGGTAGTCTTGAACCCGTGAACTCAAGCGATCCCTGGCCTCTTGCCTCCCAGTGCTTGGATTACAGGTGCGCTACCACGCCCTACTGAATTTAGTTGTTTTTAAGAAATCAAATATTACAGGCTCCCCACAGAGGTAAATCACATCACAAGCCTGGTATTCGCATCCATGTTTATATCTTAATATGTTTTTTAAAAGTTCACTTAAATTGTATGCTAAACATATATTCAATATCACACTATCTTTCTTCTCAACATGTTTTTGAGTCATTCCCACTGGATACTCAGATCAATTTATTTTCTTTAACTATGGTTCTATTATCTATCTATCTACCTACCTACCTATCTACTTACCTATCTGCCTTTCTCCTCTCTTCCTCCTTGTTCTTCTTAAACATCTTATCTATCCTCTCTAACTCTGCGTCTCCATGACTTATATACTCGTTCTCCTAAGAATGAAGATTTTTGTTTCTGTTTTGCTTTAGTCTTAAAAACAATATTACATTCTTTTCCTTTTGTATGTATGAGGGAGTTTGTGGGTAACTTATCGAAAAAGAAATTGCTCCTTTGTGGGAATAGTCATTTGTATTATTTTATTCAATTTCTGGGTTATATAACATATAAACATGATAAAAATAAAAGGAATAGTTTATAATATAAGGAATTTTCCACTTCTCTACTCCTCAGCCACCACACTTTAGATTTAACTGTCACCAGTTCTTGTTTCCATCAGAGATATTTTCAGACATATAAATATATATATATAACTACGCACATATACATGTATATACTTGTTACTTATACAAATAGTACTTACTATATAAAGTATTATGTAGTTTGCTTTACCCCAAACAATCTATACTGAAGATTGTTTTATGGCATTACATGGAAAGATGTTTCGTTCTTCTAATGTTTGGCAGGTGCTTGACAATTTCTTGTTTCACTGGATAACCTAAGTGGATAACCACTGACCACGTGGCTGTTCATGCGTTGCCATCACTCACATATTGAGATGAACAGTGTGGATGATGTGCTGCTCACTCAAGAGACAAGTTGTCTTAAGATGTTGACTCAACTCTGGCCACAGAAAATCCTAACACCTTCACGAGGCTTTCCCAAGTCAGTCTTCTTATACCCAAGTCTCCAACTTTTTTTCAAGGGTGCTATCCATTTTACCCCTCTGTTTACAGACTAGTCCAGGTTATGTTTGTCTAATCTTCCCAGCAGTCAGATAGCAAGTAAATAGCTTCATTCTCTTCTCTGTCTAGAGTTGTGCCCTGTTATTCTTCGGTATTCCTCTTGAGACTCAATTATTGATTTTAGAAGGAGACTGTCCGAAGGAAATATTGCTTTTGTCTCTGTGTTCTGACTATAATATTGTAGGTCTTCAAGATAGTAAGGGTGCTGACAGGAGAAAAGTCATGGAAATGACAAAGAGATGTAGAAGATGCAGAAAAGAAAAGCACAACTTCTGGTGTCTCTGTGTTGATCATTTAATGAATTAAACATACAATTAATTGAATGCACATTTATTTCTAAAGTATCTTTAAGATTGTTCTATTGGATCTTTTGGGGTTTCAGTTATTCAGATGAATTTATAGAACTGTACATTCTCATGTCTTTTGCATTTCTTATTTGTGAGTGCATCTTTCACAGGAATTATCTTTTATGGGAGAGTCCTCTTTGTGGGAGAATGGACTGTGGGCTTCCATATGGGGTGTTTGTCTTCACTGGACCCTAGTGGGTACACAGACCCTAAACCAGATCTGTTGGCTTAGAGTTCTTGAAATCATGAAGCTACTGAGAATTTCAGCTTATTTCCAGTTTCTGGTACAGGCCTGGATACTCTGAATTTCCCCAGCTGACTGTGCTTCCACCAATGGCTGTGATGAATGTTAGGGATACACTCACTTACCATGAAGCCCATCATCCTCAATCCTAAGTATTTACCAAATGGAAAGGAAAGTAGACTTCCACACAACGGTTCGTGCATCCATGTTCAGAACTGCAACATCCATTCTAGGCCCAAACCAAAAACTCATCCAAATGCTCATCAAAAGTGAGTGGATAAAAAAGTTGTATATCCATGCTGTAGAACTGGTCTTGCATTTATATCTTTCCTCCCATGGTTTTTCACTAGCATTGCATCAACATATTAGCTTTAAAAAAATGGTTGTAGAGGCACCATCTGAAGTGTGTGCTCAAAGGGAGGATAGAGTTACTACCTGTAGCTATTCTTAGGTGAGGGAGAGGGGAAGTAGGTGGTAAGGCTGATAGAGGATGGGTCATGGCCATGGAAAACAGACAAAATAGCTTGTATTTTAGTTGTTAGATAATAGATGTCACTAAAAATTCTGAGTTGTACAGTAACCATTAGGAAAATAAAACTGGAAGCAATGTGCCAGCTGGACTGAAAGGAAATGTCCTAGAAAAAGAAAGATTGATTAGGAAATTATGACAACAGAACAATGGGAAAGCTAATCCCGATCCAGTGTTGTGGTAAATGGACTGGAGAGGAAGGAGAGGGTATGATGATGTATAAAAATATTATTAGGAGGGAGGGGTAAGAAAAAGTCAGTTGACCAGTTGAGAAGCTTTGGATGACTAAGAAGTTAACTGTACTATTAATAGAATATGGACTATTAGAGGAAGAACATGTTTAAGGAAGGTCAATATTAAAGACATAATAGGAAAAACTACCTGCCCCTTCTTCCAGGCAAATCCTGGGTTATATAAAATTCTTAACACAATAATTTAATAAGATTATTTACTAATGCAATTACTTTACTAATGTAATGTGGAAATTAAAGCTGTTTATGACTTAGTTATAGAAATTTAGTTTTCAGTCATATTTCTTAGAAGCTTTCTTCTATGACCATTACTTTTTTAGTAAAGATGAAATAGTGAAGGCTGGAGAATATTGGCATAAAAAGAACAAAAGTCAACACCAGGCAGATGAAGGCATTACCAAATTCGAATAAATTCCATTTTAATTTATCATCAATAATTTAAATTTCTATCTTGTTACTTAAAAGTGGAAGAATCTCTCCCACAATAGCCAGATGTTAGCTATAAAATAACTATAGATATACACATAACTATAAAATACAACTTATAAGAATGATGTTCTAGGACAGAATCTTTTTATCTGACATAATTCATTAGTTCCTTTTGAGAAGAAATTTTCTTTCCTGATGAAATACTTAAGCAGTTTTTTTTTTTATGAAATTTTAATGAAATTGAGACTTGTTCTGGGAATCTAGTTATTTTCTCACAAAATGATTAGCTATTTTTAATAAAAAGTCTGATTAACTTGATATCTTTAACATCTTAAATTTCCTACTCTATGAATGCAGCAAATTGCTACTGTTCTAATGTTCAAGATTACATGTCCTACTAGATTGAATTATAAATAATGTCTATCTTAAAATGTTTTATTCTTATAAATTTCTTTACTGCAAATCATAAGAATTGAGCTATTCCCTTTATAGTGTCCAGTTGAAAGATTTAAGTGCCTCTTTAACAAACTCAATGTCAATTTTCATTTCTCTTTAGTCACACAAGGAAGAGAATCAATAAAAGAAGATTTAAGACACGGATTTTCCAGAGATTGGCAGGGGAGAAGTGGTTGAGAATAATTAAATATTAAAAATAAATTAGTTGCACATGTACATGTACTTAATAGTACTGAACTGTACATTTAAAATATTTAAAATGATATGTATGCCTTTTTTTTTTTTTTTTCAAAATGCAAGACCAGGGTAGGGAGAAGCAGGAGGCACAGCTAGTAGGCTCTGAGTTCAGGAGGCTGCTGGAGAGATTTAGATCTGTGATCATTAACATCTGAGCCAGAAGAAGTGACTTTCTGAATGAATGGTTTTCTGTATTTGGTGATAGCTGAATGGTTTTCTGTATTAGGTATAGCTATCACCTTGCGTTACAATAAGTCCTTTTCCTGAATACCCTGCCTTCCTGTAAAGGACACTGCCACCCAGCCAGCTACTTAATTCATGATTTGTAGCTATCTCTCTCAATCCAATCCAGCAGAAAATTTCATGGACAAAATTTCTTGTATAAAAAATATGTGCTCTTTGTTCTTCGCAAAACATTCAGGGTGCTTGCTATCTTGTAAACACAAATTAGATTGTGTGTCCTCTGATAAATTTCTTTAATATTTTCCCCTGAATTAAGAAAAGAAAAGAAAAACCCTACGCCCTTACCATGAACTATTAGCCTTACATAAGTCAATCTTTACCTAACTCCCTAATCTCTTCTCATGCCATTTCCTTCAAGAGGCACTGGCGTCATTTGGTCTCCAGAAGGTGAAAAGCTTTTCCTCACATCAGCCTTTGGGGACTGATAATCTGCAAACTAAGAATGCTCTTTCTCAGGTTCTGCACTGAATCTTCATCACGTCTCAGCAGAAACACTACATTGCCTTCTCCCGATAATTTCTAGTAATCATCTTCTTTGTTAATAGTCCTGTTCACAATCTGGGCATAATTTGTTTGCTTTTGTTCTCTCTCTCTCTTTTTGTTTTATGGCCTGCAAAGACTATTCCTAAAACCCAGAGCCTATAGCTGCATGGCAGTTACAGACACGCAATAGATTTTCTTCTGAATGAATAACTAGTTGCCTGCTTACTAATCTTTCTCCTCCATTAGATTGTAAATACTGTGTGTGAACAATATGCTGCCCATTTTCCTTGTCATAGTGCTGAACAAAATGCCCAGTACATGGTAAATGGTCAGCAAATATTTTTGAATTAATACATGCCTTCAACCTCTCCATCCAACAGGTGGAATATGGCTCTGTCCAACAGATCTTTATCTCATGTGGGAAAAAGAAACTGGAGATGTCTCAAAGGCCTCCTGGGAGAGAAAGGCAATGGAGGCAAAGATGCAAAGGAATAGGAGGCTCCGGGGCCTGATTCTTGCTTCAGTGGGAGCAGCTCTTATTTGCCTTATAAACTATGACTTCATATAAAAATTTCTTAAAAGTCCTGTAGCCCCTTTCTGTTTGTATTGTAAAGCTGTTGCTTTGAAAAAAACCAACCAAACAAAAACCCAAGATCTTATTTTTACTATAAGAACACTGATGCTAAGAAGTACTAGGGAAGTGGGGTAAAAGAATCTTACTATGCCACAGACTAGTCGGTGACGGAATTGGAATTAGTTCAGGTCAGTGGATATCTGCTCTCTCAGCTGGATCTCATCCTCCTGGTTCTCTGTCCTGTCCTGAGTACCATTGGCAGTGACCATTAACAGTGGAATGTGGGTTGAGAGAAAGGTCTGGCTTTGGGTGTGCACTTGAAGGCAGTTGGATGATTGATTCATCCTCCTGGAGTGATGTTGGGGCATAGATTCCCACTGGACTCAAACCACCCCTTTGTCAATCAGCATCAGAGGTTGGTCACCTCCTGTGATCAAGTACTGAGCTGCTGCTGTTCCTGTGAGTTCAACAGAATGCTCAAGGCTTTCATGTGTGTTAAAGCAATTGCATTCTGGTTATAACTTAAGTATAGTGATCATCAGCTCCATAAACAGGTTCTCGATGGAGAATCCTATGAAAAAGTAGATGTTTAAAAATAGGTTGTTCTCAACTGATGACAAAAGGAGCTTATCAGTCAGGTGCATGGAACTTGGTGTTTCCTTCAGAAATGCCATCTGCTTGGAGACACGTAGGCTGGGTCCATCGGCCACATTTGCCTATGCAATGAAATTTCATTGCTGACTAAGCATGCTGTTGTTATAGTGAAATCCCACTATATTCCAGATGGATTTCACAATTCAGAGAGGAAGAAAAAATGCCTACATGACAACTGCTTAAAATTATTGCAGAATCGATGATTTAACTGGGTGTAACCCTATGTGGAGATTGTGGAAAGAACTTGAAAGGAACAGGGACTTGAGTAAGCCTTGGGGGATGATTAGAATTGGTTTGCAGTGCTTTTGTACTTCTTTTATTGTTATTTAATATTTACCATTCGTGAATGATTCTTTGGTGTCTGGTCAATTGAATATTTTGTCTGTTTTTTTGAAAACAGACAAAAGGGGAGATCTTTTTGTTTTCTTACAAGTGAATTTTGCGAGTTCTTTTTTTGATATAGTTGGATACAAGTCTTCTGTTAGCTATATAATCAGCAAATATTTTCTCTCAGAAGAAATTCTAAGATGAGACAAAGGAAAAAAATGTCTGGTCACCGAGGTCTCTCTTTTTCCATTAGAGGAGGTTTCCAATAATGTGTAGAGTGAGGCCCAAAGAGATTCCCATAAGGTAAGTTCTGAGCCTCCATAGTTAGAGGTTAGTATCAGGCAGTGGATTAAGTTTAGAGAAGCATTAGGAGGAAGGAAGACTAAGATTGGGACACCTATTTCTATGGTCTTTGGTTAACCTAGTAAGGCCGTGCGGATATGCTGAAACTGAAGAGGGGACTTAAGCAGCCAAAGTCGATGAGTCTGAGTGTCTTGCCTGCCCTGGGACACTTCTTTGCTGGCAGAACCTTAAGGTTGTTAAGCCAATGTTGTCAAGCATCTTCAAGAACAAAACTTTCAGCAACGGAAAGCTTTTTTTTTGTTTCAAAAATTCTTGGTAAAGCAATAAATTCCTATGTAAAAGAAACAAAAATGACTGTGGTAGCAATCACATCCTCATCCACAGGACAAAGGAATCTCTGATCGCAGCAATCCCAGCAGCCTTGTGGATCTTCAGAATAAGGCAGAAAAGCTCTTGTGACTTCAGAACACTCAGTCCTTTGCTCGGTAGCCTGGTTTATGAATTGAGTTTTCTTTCTTCCCTTTGAGGGAACAAGGAAGGCAGTTGAAAGGCTCGACCACCCTGTATACTCTTCAAGTAGACTGGCAATACTGGAGTTGACTAAGTCAATTTTCATGAACAATAATAAATGCCAGGGTGAAGAAGTATGCAATCAATATTACTGTATCTCCCCTAGGGAGAAAATTTCCCCCGGCCAAAAATATTCACTGGGATCATAGGCCTCTCCCAGCGCACTTTTGCTTCAGCCCGGGCTGTGGTAAAAATGGACTTGTGCACAAAGGGCCATGCTCTCACAGGCTTCTTGAGAATGCTGACTTATGGATTTGGCTTTGGCATGAATTAACTGTGTTACTGTGTTCAACCTAAATGTTTCCCAAAGTATGATCAGGGGACCACATACACCAGAACCCCTGGGGTGCTTGTTCAGTGAAGATTCCCACATTTATTAAAGAAAATAAAAATTATATTTATTAAGTTACAGCACACATTTATTAAATTACAGTCTTTTGGGGGTTGAGTCCTAGTATCTGTATTTAAAGAAAGCTTCCTGGGTCATTCTCTGTGTACTCAACTTAGAAGGCTGGCAGCTTTTAATGCTGATGTCCTAAACTAAACTAATGTCACAAGGAGCTGAAAGGTGGAAGTTTTGAAGTGTAGTCCATTACATATGGAAAGCATTATTACAAAGAGAAAACAAATGAAAAGGGACCAAGGGAAAAGGTAAAGCAAATGTTGTTAACAGGTGATGGTCATTTGGTGTTACACGCAAGCCCATTCTGGGTTTGTGTTGTAGAACACCCAACTAGGGGCATGTGATGAGGCAGTTCTAAAGAGTGTGTGCCTTGCCTGACACCCTTACCTCCAGTGAGGACCCTGTGCCTGGACAGCGGGGGCTCTTTAAGCTACAGGGCAGAGACGATGGTCACAGAATCCACCACACAGTCAATCAAAAATAAAACTGATCACTGTTTTCCCACAACCAGTGGAACTCCTTGCCTCTCTGTGTCATTTGCTTTTTAAACGTCCTAGTGTTCCTCTTTACCAGCACTGATTCAAACCCTTGGGGAAGAAGGGAAGGCAAAGTTAAAAAAAAAATGTGTTAATTCTTCTCTTCATATGCATTCACTGATATTTAAAAATACCATATTCTTATAGAGATCTTCTAAAGACTGAAATAGAACACTAGCAACTCAAGTTTGAAATTTCCAACTTAATGGTTCATTGCACAGAAACCCAGGGATTATATTAATAGGAATTACCCAAATGTTCTGGCAGTTACAATTTCACAAGGTTTCCCAAATTCTCCCCTCCTTGTAGTTTCATATATCATTCCATCAAAGTTTTCATCATCCCCTTACTGGATTCTTGACAACACTTACTTACTAGGTCACCCTTCTTGTTCCTCCTGAAAATCAAAGTCTTCTTTTGTACACCTTTTAAAAATGTTGATTCTTAGGAAATTTCCTGTCATCTAAAGTCTTAAGAATTGCACTCAAGAACAGCATCTAAGATGAGCTGGGGAGCAGGCCAGAACTGAGAAACCTGAGGAACAGCTGAAGCAGGTTTTGAAATGCAAATTGATTATCATTCCTTACGTGCATGAATTTAAATAGAATTCATAAGCCCCTAGTCATAACCATCAATTTCCTGTCTAGAATAGATTATTGCTTGTCATGCAATAGTCTAAGAAGAATTTGAGTCAGCAAGTCTAGGTACTTGAAACAGTCACAAGACAAACTTGTACCATATGTAATTGAGGAAATTAGGTATGGAAAAGAAAGAAAATAAGAGCAAGAAATAAAAAACATTGAAGCCAAGGTGAGGTTATTACAGTAAATACTGATTTCTCTTAGGTAGGGTGAGTTGCCAGATGTATGCTTCAGATTTGACTTTTAATGTCCTTGCATCCAAAGCAAAGAAGGAGACAAGGTCAAGTACACAACTCATAAGGAAGAAAAAGCAAATTTTCTTATTATAAGCAATAGCTATTTCTTAATTAAGGCTTGATGGATATATTGCCCAAGGTCTTGAGAAGAGGAGATATACAGAGCAGGGAGGGTTGTCTTCAACACATCCCTATATATCGCGCAAGTCCCACAGGACTTAGAAATTCTGGTTCTTATTTACGAGTTGGAGGGCAGTGCAGATCAAGCTATTTTGAGTAATAAAATGATGAGTTTGGAAAATTCCTTGATCTAACTTAGTCTAAAGATAAAATCTAAAATATATAGAGAAATGGATTCGTTGAAACTACTCTAGGCAGTCTTCCATAAATATTATTTTTTGCCGGAGGACAACCAGGAATTTAAGATTATACTGTCTGGTGATCAGAGGCTTTCTGAATTTTTGCACTGCTGGTCAAGAGCTAGCCCAGATAGTTTGATAGTTTTATTAGTCCCTCATCTAATCTGTCCTTATGAACAAGTTGTTTGGCAGTTTGTATACATGGTCTGAATTCAAGTAGTCTGATGTAAGCTAGTGCAAAGCTGAGGCTAGAGGCATAATTTCAAGGTATCATTCAGACTATATTCTACAATAAGCTTACATTTGAGATGTCTTTACAAAGAATACTTTCTTATTTTTCAGTGAAAGTGTAAGTGAAGGGCAAGAAATCTTTTATGGATGGACTGAGATTCATCTTAGTTTTCAGAGGAGAACTCAGTGGAGTTAGAATAGACAGAAGTTAACATAATGGGCTTTGGAACTGTGTCTAATGGTTCTGCTGTTTGTAGCACTTGGCATGCCTTCGCTGTCTGCGTTGAACCATTCTGCCGACTATGCTAAGTGTTGGGTATCCATGCCATCTTTGTCACCAATTGTAGGGCAACCAGCCTGTTCATGAAGCGCACTGTTGTGCAAGCATCAGGCTCACGAATCTGTGCAGGTTGCTTATTGGTTCTAGTAGTTACACAGACACACCAGCAGAGCAGAGTCAGGGCCAGAGCTGGAGTTGGAGGGTGCTAGGAGGCAGGCGAGCCCTCTTCCCCTTAGGAATCTTCATACTCTTTCTCTGGGCTCTCTCTCTGGTGTTATATCATACTCTCTTATGCTCTATGTTCCCTCTGTGTCCCTGTATGCCCGCTCTCCTAGGCTCAGATGTGTCCACTTACACATACGCATACCTACTGGGCACAGAATCACTGAGGAAGACACAGTACCACAGGTGCTGTATAACCAGACATGCTAGTGGAGTAAAAAGCTTGATTAATTCATTTACCCTACAGGAACAAAGGGTCAGAAAAAAAGACAAAAGTAGCAGGAAAAGTATAGATCCAAGATATACAGCTGGGGAGGGAAAGGCAGCGAGGTCAAAACAAGGGAGGGAAGAGCACAAGGGACTATGGTGTAGATTCACAGGTGATATGGTGGTGGGAGATTTATGGGGACTACACCTGAAGAGACAACTCAAATATTGTAATGAACAATGACATAAGAAATCTACATATAAAACATAGACATATAAAATAAAAAAAATATACAATGGCTGGAATCAAGAATCTCTGTGGTTCTGTGATCGTAGACAAATGACTTCATCTTTCTGAGCATTATTAGTGCCTCATCTATAAAATGTAAATAACAACTACCTCACATGGTAAGGTAGTTAAATTTTTTTTTTTTTAATTTAAAATAATGTTGGGCCGGGCACGGTGGCTCGTGCCTGTAAGCTTCAGCCTATGAAGCGGCTGGGGCTAGGGCTCGCGGTTTGAGTCCTGCCGGGGGCCCGTAGTGAGACCTAGTTCCAAAAAAATAGCTGGGCGTGGTGGCACGCACCTGTAATCCCAGCTACCTGGGAAGCTGAGGCTGGGGATTGCTTGAGTCTGTGGTACCCCGGGCAACGAGAGCCTGCGGTTCCACGGGCAAAAATAGTGAGACTTAGTCTCAAAAAAATAAATAAATAAAAATAAAATAATGTAGAGAGGGGATTCGCCTCAGTTTCCGGCATATGCATAGTCAATGTTTCACAAATGGAAGTTTGTTGCATTTTCATTTCCAGATTCTAGCAACTATCATATTTTGCATCCACAGCTGCATCTTGAGAGAACTAGAAATGTTGAGAGAAGAAAGTAAAATAGGATGAAAGAATTCACATTAAGTTGAGATTAATTTTTTTTAACTTAATTTTTTTTTTTTTTTAAGAGACTAGGTCTTGCTATGTTGCCCAGGGTTGTCTCGAACCCACGGACTCAAGTGATCCCCAGCCTCAGCCTCTCAGGCAACTGGGATTTACAGGCACATGCCACCATGCCCGGCTTTTAGATTCATTTTTAACATTTGAAATAGATGAGACTGAAAGTCTCTGTTATATCAAAGTGGGCCGTGCACCGGAGCACCTAGTGCTTTTTCTCCTTTTGTGGACCCGAGCGGAGGCATTGCATAGATAATAGTGAATGGTCTGTGGCACTTTGCTCTGGCAGCTCTGACTAAAACCAGAGCAAAGTCATTGGGATACCCTCCCCAACCTCTCCTCCCTACCACCTCAGTGCCTCTAATGTTTAGTCCTCTAGCGCTATACAGTTGTAGTTTCTCTATCAGAGCTCATTCTTAAAAACTTGTTAGTGCTTATTTTGTATTTGTTCTTTGCTCTGTACTCCTACCTAAGCCTCAAACGTCATAAGCAGGGGCTACATCTATTTTGTTCATTGCTTCATTCAGTGGTAACTAAGGTAAATTGCATGCCTCGTGCTGTTTTCCACTCCAGGCATTCGAAAAATAGTTGAATGAATTGAGAATGACTAAAATCCTTGAAGTTAACTAATGTTAACTCAAAGTCAGCTAAATCTAGAGATGAAGAATATACTTTTGAGGCTTTCTCTGAGGATTCAGGGTCAAGAAACAGTTAAAAAAAACTTTAATCTGGTTATGATTCTCAGCACCTGTCAGAGAAATCACCCCTTTCTTTCTACCACAGTTTATACACCAACCCTAAATTCAAATAGAACACGATAGAGAATGGCATTGCTGAATAATGCAAGCCACTTTATAAAAGAAAATAAAGATAAATTCAGATAAAGAAGAAAAATAAAATGGTTATAGGTAAAATCAGTCCCAGATCCAGCAATAACAGGTGGAATCTTATTTTTCACGTTCATATTTCTTCACTAGACATGGCTGGAAAGTGCATTCTTCCTCTGAGCAACATTGCTGTTGATTCTGCCTGTAAACCCACAGGAAGGTGGGGCTGGAGGAAGAGGGTAGAGTCAGGAATTATGAAGTCCAAGACAAGTAGTCAGACCAGGTTTTAAATCAACAGGTTCTAAATGACTCACTTAACCTCTGAATCAGGACATTCATATCCTGTATGATTGCACAGGTGTTCCTGGTTCCATCTATTGGGAAACAATGTGATCGTAGTAAAGGGCTTTTTGGATCAGCAGTTAATGAACATGTGATCTGCAAACTACTCTTACTAAGACATTAACATCTGAAAAATTTAAAAAAGCATATATTCATGGGGCAACCAATAAATTTAATTAGTACAAAAGATTTTTTTGGTATGTAAGGAAGGCTAAGATGGACTGAGATGATCTCAAGAGACAATTTTTCTTATTCTCATTATTGAAGAATCCTGCTCTTGTTTATTTCCCCCAAATTTTTTATCAAGATAAATCACATACATAATATACAAATCATAAGCTCAATAACTGTTTTCTGGTTTTTAAATAACATGACTGTATTTCTCTAATTATGAAAACAAAAAATGTGTATTGGAGAAATATTTGGAAATATGGAAAACATTAACTTCTGCATTGGCCCTGGCTCCTCATGGACATTCAGTGGTCACACACCAATCTCCTCTTTCTTTCCTGATGAGGCTCCTTAACAAAGACTGATTTATAGTGATGGTTGATTTAATAATCTTTCTTTCCAAGAAAGTTCTAAGACTGCTCATTTCCAGGGTGGGTCTAAAAACAGGTAATTTCTGTTTTTTCTTCCTAATAATTTTAACATTTTGCATAGACTAACCATAAGTGTAGATCCCCTATTTTTTGTTCTTGCAACTTGGATCTTGTCATATGTGAGCTGATCACATTTGCTTCATGGTCTCAAGTGATTGAGAGGGACAAATATAGGCATCCTTTATTTCCCTCTTACCTTGGAGTCTGACACATGGAAGAAAGAAATGTCTACAAATTAGTCAGTTTTAAAGCCATATATAGAAACATGCAAAATTACAAATAAAATCTGATGTTATTCTAAAGGCTTCAGTGGTGACTAATTACCTTATCTTATCTAGAACCATTTCATAGACTTGGTCTGTGAGACATCCTTATTTCCAGCAAAGTTTGTGGGAAACTGGTTCTTTTCCAGCATAAAGGAGAAGTGAGGTTTGAGAGGAAACCTTCTAAGTCTAAGTAAGTGTAAGGCATTGACTGAGATGTGTGAAGTCAAGTCTGGTGATCTTTTCATGGTGAAGTGAGAGACAGACATGTAACTTTTGAAAAATCCATGGATGTGTATATGTTTTGAGGACCAAAGATAACTGCTTTTAAAATAATATGAACTATGTTTGCTATGGCATCTTTCTACTTAGCTAATGGGAATGTGAGTAAATTAAGTTTCAGGAATTGCTTTAGTTTCAAGAAAAAGGTGCGAGAAAGTATAAAAGAAGTTGGACTCCAGTATTAGCTAATAGGAAATCAATAGCAGTGTAAACTCCAGGGACAGAGTAGAAAGGGAGCAGAGGTACCCAGCCATGCAGTTGGCAAAGACAGCACCTTGAGCCAAACCCAGCCCATTTTTGATTATTTATGCCATGACCCACTAAACCGAAATGGTTCTTTCATTTTAAATGGTTTTGAAAAATCATCAAAAAGAGGAATAATTATTTCATGATACACGGAAATTATGTAAAACCCAAATTTCAGTATTCACGAATAGTTTTATTGGAGTAAAGTCTTGCTTAGTTGCTTATTTGTTGTCTCTTGCAGCTTTAGTGTAAAAGGACAGAGTTGAGAAGCTGTGACTATGTGTGACCAGCAAAGTCTAAAGCATTTCTTCTCTGGCATTCTATAGAACAAGATGTGTGACTCTACCTCCTTCTGTACCCTCAGTCTACAGTATGGCTCAGACAAAGAGAGTGAGATCCTGAAAGGGAAAAAGGCTCCCTCAAATGCAGATTGCTAAACCATTAATAATAATATTCAAGCCTCACTTTAGTTATCATTACTATGCCAGCAGTTTCCTTCTCCCTCTGAACCTATTATATTTCCTAACAGAATTTTCTAGTGTCCATAACTACTTTTAACAAAGACAGGATATGTTTTACTTTATTTACTATCTCCTTTTTAAGGATACCACATGTTTTGCTGATCTTTCCACTAACCTGCCAAAAATGTCTTTATAAATTAATTCCCAAATCCATTAATAAGTTTAAGAACTTTAAGAATTTTACAGGTAATTGCAATCTACTGCTACCAAGTGACCAATAGCCCTTTGGTTATGTTTGTTCAATTGAGCTATCAGAAAATTGTGACAGTGTCATAAGGAACTCTTGATTGCCGAGGACTTTGAATTCCAACCACTTAATGATGAATCATTGATTTAAGAGATGGCAATGTTATCTAGGTAATGATTAGAAATAAAAAGAGGAATTAAAAATATATATATAAGCCTCCATACTTAGTTTTAAAAAGCAAATATAGAAAAATGCAATAGCACAAATAAAATTTAGGGGTTATTCTCAAGACTTCAATGGTGATTAATTATTTACAAGACTGACCCAGTTAGACTGTGTGAGAGCTTTCTAACTCATTGTATTGTTTTCAATTACCTGTCTATCAGAGGGGTTTAAAATAATCTGATATTAAAATTCCAGGGCCACTGACTAGAATTTATCTTTTTATTGAAAGAAGCATGAGTGGATTCTAACTCTGATTACAGCCCATCAGGACAAGAGTCTATTGTTTGTGTTTCATTTTTCTTTCTCCTAATGGTGAGTTGTATGTTCATATCCTAGCCTATTTTAATGTTGGGATTTTGGTCTTTGCTTTCTATAATTTCTAAAATTAATTTATATATTAGAGAGAGAGATTGTTTACCATCTGTGATTTATCTTGCAAATATTTTCCCCTCAGCTAGTGATTTGTCATCTGACTTTATTCTTGGTGTACTTTTATGTGATGTGACAAACTTATTTTTATGTATTCAACTTTATTAATATTTCCCTTTACTGAATCTGAGTTTCAAACCATAAGAAGCTGCTTCTTCTCATATTCAGATTATATAGGAATTCAAACTAATTTCTTCTAATATATATATGATTTTGCTTTTTACATCTAGTGCTTGTGATCCACTTCAAGCTTATTCTTGTATATGATTTGAGAAACAGATCTAATCTGATTTTTCCCCAAATGATTATCTTTCAACATTTCTTATTTTGAAAGATATTCATACAACATATATTTGTCCCAGTAATTTTTAGGTGGCACCGATATCACAGTCTGAATTTCTATATAAATTAGGTTTATTTGGTTACATAGAACTATCTATTCATGAGCCAATATAAAATTTTAGTTATAAAAACTTTTAAATGTTTTTAACTATCTGGCATAGCTACTTCTCCTTATAGTTATTCTTTTACAATATTTTTAAAAAGCTATTCTTGTACATTAATTTTTCCATATGAACTTTATTATCAACTCTCTAGTTCTGGAAAAAAAGTTATTGGTGTATTTATGGAGAATATTAATTTACAAATTATCCTGGGAAGAACAGAATCTTGTTCTTATATATTTACATTTTAATTTCCTTTGAATATAAGTCACTTTTTGCAAGGCAGGGAAAAAAAACAAACTAAGGCAGTGTGGTTCTTCAGAGATTCAGGCTAAATCTTGTTATTTTATAAGTAAAGACATCATAAAATAAGGTGCCAACAGCAGAGTTCTAAATGCTAAATAATATCCTCTATCTACAACTTTTCCCTTAAGGAATTAGCCAAAAGTCCAGTCCTTACAGGCTGATAATAGGGAGCATTTATAGAGGATAGGATGATATAAATTATATAGCGATCAATTTATTGGTGAACCGGATTAAAGCTGACTGAAGATTGGCAAGCAGAGAAAGTGTTTACAACGCGAAAACTTGCTCTGAGCCTTTAAAAATTCTTGGTTTCTCTGGATGTACCTAGAAGAAATCATTCTAGCAGAAACGAGCCAGATAGAAAGGGACAGAAACCAAATGGTTTCACTAATATATGGTCAACCAAATGAAACTGCACAAGGGGAGAATGGGGACCAGCTGGAGCGGGTGGGAAGGGGAGGTGGTGGGTGACCCCCAGGGACGGAAATGATGTGAAATATATATAAATAAATTAATTAAATTAAAAAAAA